>WNGS01116973.1:7500-20841 GCA_020271785.1 Procambarus virginalis
TCCTATCATGTCCCCCCTCTCCCTTCTTCTTTCTAGTGTCGTAAGGCACAGTTCTCTCAGGCGCTCCTCATACCCAATCCCTCGTAACTCTGGGACGAATCTCGTTGCAAACCTCCGAACCTTTTCCAGTTTCTATATATGCTTCTTCAGATGGAGACTCCATGATGAGGTGGCATACTCTAAGACTGGCCTCACGTAGGCAGTGTAAAGCGCCCTAAATGCCTCCTTACTTAGGTTTCTGAATGATGTTATAACTTTTGCCAGTGTAGAGTACGCTGCTGTCGTTATCCTATTTATATGTGCCTCAGGAGATAGATTAGGTGTTACGTCCACACCCAGGTCTCTTTCTCGCGTCGTCACAGGTAGGCTGTTCCCGTTCATTTTGTACTGTCCCTTTGGTCTCCTATCTCATAGTCCCATTTCCATAACTTTACATTTGCTCGTGTTGAATTCCAGTAGCCATTTCTCTGACCATCTCTGCAACCTGTTCAGGTCCTCTTGGAGGATCCTGCAATCCTCATCTGTCACAACTCTTCTCATCAACTTTGCATCATCCTCAAACATCGACATGTAGGACTCTACACCTGTAAACATATTGTTAACATATACTAGAAATAGAATTAGTCCCAGCACCGATCCTTGTGGTACTCCACTTGTCACTGTTCGCCAGTCTGACTTCTCGCCCCTTACTGTAACTCTTTGGCTCCTTCCTGTCAGGTAGTTCCTTATCCATGCTAGGACCTTTTCCTCACCCCCACCTTCCCCTCGAGTTTGAACAGCATTCTCATGTGCGGTACTGTATCAAAGGCTTTTTGGCAGTCCAGAAATATGCAGTCTGCCCAACCATCTCTGTCCTGTCTTATCCTCGTTATTTTATCATAGAATTCCAGAAGGTTTGTTAGGCACGATTTCCCTGTCCAGAACCCATGTTGGTGTTTGTTCACAAACCTAACGTTCTCCAGGTGTACAACCAGTCGTAGCCTAATTATTCTTTCCAGTATTTTACAGGGGATGTTTGTCAGTGATACAGATCTATAGTTAAGTGCCTCCTCCCTATCGCCTTTCTTGAAGATCGGCACGACATTTGCCTTCTTCCAGCAACTGGACTATTCTCCCGACATAAGTGACTCATTAAAGATCATTGCCGGAGGCACGCTGAGGGCCTGCGCTGCTTCTTTTAGTATCCACGGTGATACTTTGTCTGGTCCAACTGCTTAAGTTGCATCTAGAGTTCTCAACTGTTTCATTACCTTCTCTGCTGTCACCTCTATATCTGATAATCTTTCATCTAGGGTAACCCCATCCAACAATGGGAGCTGCTCAGGCTCAGTAGTGAACACTCCATGGAAACTGGCATTCAGTGCCCCACAGATTTCCTTGTCACTTTCAGTATCTGCCCCCTCTGTTATCCTTAGTCTTGTCACTTGGTCGTTCACCAACATTTTTCTTCTTATATGACTGTAGTAACTTAGATTGCTTTTTCGCTTTGATTGCAATATCGCTCTCATAGTTCCTTTCCGATGTTCGTCTTATGTTAATGTAATCGTTCCTAGCTCTGTTGCATCTGATCCTGTTGCCCTCTGTTCTTTGTCTTCTGTACTTCCTCCACTCCCGCCTGCTGGCTATTTTTGCTTCCTTACACTGTGTATTAAACCATGGGTTATTATATTCCTTCTTATTTTTCCCCCTTACTGTTGGTATAAATCTCTCTTCGGCCTCCTGGAATTTCTGTATGACTAGGTCCATCATATCTTGGACCGTTTTTCCTCTAAATTCTTCCTCCCAATGCACTTCACCCAAATAGTCCCTTATCCTCCTATAGTCCCCTTTCCTGTAGTCAACTCTCCTTTCCCAGATCTCTTGTCCCATGGTCATAAGTTTGAATTCCATCATGTAGTCAAAGACTAGGACACAATGGTCACTGGCCCCTAGAGGTATTTCATATTCCAAATTCTCGATATCTTCTACGTTCTGGGTGAAAATCAGGTCCAATAGGTTCGGTGCATCTCCTCCTCTTTCCCTTGTGTCTTCCTTCACATGTTGTATTAGGAAATTCCTGTCTATAACATCTACTAACGTTTCTCCCCACGTTTCGTCCCCTCCATGGGGATTCCTTGATTCCCAATTTATCTCTCCATGATTTAGGTCCCCCATGATCAGCAGCTTCACTCTCATTCTGTGAGCTAGTGTTGCTGCCTTCTGCAGTTTATCTATGCATGCCTTGTTGTTGTCATCATTCTCCTGCCTGGGTCTTCTGCAGTTTGGTGGGGGATTGTAGATTACCAAGATCACAATCTTCCTCCCATCTACTGTCAGAGTTCCATGTATGAAGCTTGTGCACTCATTGGCAACCCGATTTCCCAGGTCTTCAAACTTCCATTTCGCTTTATTAGCAGTGCCACTCCTCCTCCCTGTCTTTGTGTCCTCTCTTTTCGTATCACCTGGTACCCTTCAGGAAAGATTGCATCTGAGATAATGTCATTAATTTTAGTTTCCACAATTGCAACTATGTCAGGATCTGCCTCACTCACTCTTTTATCTCTTCAGCTTTATTAGATACCCCCATCAGCATTGGTGTACCAAACCTTGAGATTCTTCATGGAAACTCTTGTACCTGAGTTCGCCCTTTCTCTGGGGGTCTGGGGGATCTGGCGTGTTTGTGTACTCACCTATTTGTACTCACCTATTTGTGCTTGCGGGGGTTGAGCTTTGGCTCTTTGGTCCCGCCTCTCAACTGTCAATCAACTGGTGTTCAAATTCCCAAGCCTACTGGGCTCTATCATATCTACATTTAAAACTGTGTATGGAGTCAGCCTCCACCACATCACTGCCTAAAGCATTCCATCCGTTAACTACTCTGACACTGAAAAAGTTCCTTCTAACGTCTCTGTGGCTCATGTGGGTACTCAGTTTCCACCTGTGTCCCCTTGTTCGCGTCCCACCAGTGTTGAATAGTTTGTCGTTGTTTTCCCGGTCGATTCCTCTGAGAATGAGGTCGATTCCTCAGGGTTAAAAGGGTTGAAACCGAAGTTCTACTGAACTTACTGGATCCCGTAGCCTCTCCGAGGCACAATCCAGGCTTTAAACCCCCCCCCCCTGCACCCGAGCTGTGTCAATAGGCCGTTCTCCCTCTTCGCCCTTACATCATCACACACAGAGATCACACTAACGTGATGCATCAAATGAAGAAATCCACAAGGACCGTGACGAGGATCCTCGTCACGGCCCTTGTGGATTTGTTCATTTGATACATCACGTTAGCGTGATCTGTGTGTGTGTGTGTGTGTACGTTTGTGTACGTTAGTAGCGTAAAATGAAACTAGAACCGTGTACGACACCTGTGTAGGTGAGCCAATTAGGCTCCTACACTTGTGTTGCACACGTCTGTAGTGTCTGGGGGGTTCCTGGGGTTCCCTGGGGGCGTTCGTGTGTGGTTCCACGGAGTGATTGTGGGCCTCGGGGGGGGGGGGGTGGCTGGGTAGAGTTTCGTCTCGAGGGGGGGGGGAGGGGTTGTGAGTCACTGTGGTAAAAAAGTGTAAGTATAGGAACAGGTGAGCAAGAGTAATAGTTGTAAGATGAATGTGTGTGAGTATGTAATGTAGAGTTAAGCATGTGAATATATATAGTTAAATAAAGTATGTAGGAAAGAGAAGGATATGTTGAGGGCGGGTAGGGGGGCCCTCCCATGGGAAGCATACATAGAAGACTGGGTATTTTTAGATGTGCGGTTAATGAAGGGCGTGTGAAGCAGGAGAGGGGAAGTGAAGAGCCCCACCCAAATGCTTTGGCTGGCACTGTCAGTGGCATGTTTAAACAATCTGCCTGTGGTATGTAGCAAAGTTAAGATATTGGCAGAAAGGACAATTGACAGAGTGAAGTGTGTGTATATTATTAAAACGTGAAACTTTTCTCACCATAGTTGACACCGCCTCTGCTTCCTAGGCCTTCAACATTGTAAGAGAGTCATTAGTTTCTTGTCACGAATCTGGGAGATGTTTCCACGTTGCATGACAAAAGCTGATGGTAACCGAGGCTATTTCCCCATCAGCCCGCTGGCACTCTGATGGTCTGGTCGTGATGGTCGAGTGGATAAGGTGCCCTGTACACCAGTTGCACAGTGTTCCTGGCAGTATGGGTTCGAGTCACTTCTGGGGTTGTGAGTTTTCAGTTGCATGTATACCTGGGGACCATTAAGGCTTGTACGTATTTGTGTTCCTCACATGTGCCCCAAAGAATGGGGTGATTTGATAAAATACTATGCCCAAGATTACCATCAGAGTGCCGGCGGGCTGATAGGAAAATAGCCTCAGCTACCATGAGCTTTTGTCCGGTCGTGATGGTCGAGTGGATAAGGTGCCCTGTACACCAGTTGCATAGTGCTCCTGGCAGTATGGGTTCGAGTCACTTCTGGGGTGAGTTTTCAGTTATATATATATATATATATATATATATATATATATATATATATATATATATATATATATATATATATATATATATATATTGTGACGGTAACGTGTTGGAAATGGTGGTCGGCAGTCTTCCAAATAGCAGATGTCAATGCTGCGCCACATACAAGTTATTTATAGAAAAAAAAGAAAAAAAAAGAGTGACTGCTTGTCTGATAATCTGTGGTAAGGTAAGATACACGAAAACACAATAATAAACAATGCTCTTTAATAACACTAAGAAACAAATTGAAATAAAGGCAAAATCTTGGCTTAAGGGTGCAGAACAACAAGTGGAAAAATAACTGAACATAAAACTGAATTACGTTAAAGGGAGGAAAAGTGACAAGTAAAATAATATTAGTGCTGGGAATATATGCGCTAGCTATAAACCTCTATTTGATCACACGAGGTGGGTCAAATTAGGTGTTCACAGCAGGAGCACAAGATATATTCTGGCTGGCAGAGCTGCAAGGGAGTCCAACAATGACTGGCGAGAAATGTGATTGGCGTGGAGCGGGAGTGGTGTGTGTTGAGGAGCGGCCAATCAAAATGCAGGATGGCCGCAAGTCGCTAGTTTGGCTGGGAGCAGCAGTTGGCAGGTCGACCAGGTGTGCAGAAGTGGGGGGAAGGAGGGAGTTGCAGGGGCGTGTGGCTGTCTTGATATATAAGTTAAGCCACTATAAAACGTATCTTGCATATTGTAGAGAACGGGATGAAGGAAGGAAATAGCAGGCTCAATCTCTGGGAAGAGATTATCATCACAATATATATATATATATATATATATATATATATATATATTATATATATATATATATATATATATATATATATAGATATATATATATATATATATTATTTTCAGTTATAGATATATATATATATATATATATATATATATATATATATATATATATATATATATATATATATATATATATATATATATATATATATTGGTGTATACTGGCAGCAGGTTTTCTTTTAAACTTGTCTCATTGAATATGACCCCATATTCTCTATTTACTATCTTCTGATTTAGGGCTTCTATCCCTCTAACTATTTTCTTAGCATCAGGGCTTAGCTGAAATAGGAGTTCTCCAAAACTCATTTTCGTAATTTGCACAACGTTTCGAACCTCCATGGTTCATTCTCAAGAGAAGAGTTTTTACAATGCTGGTTGATTTTTTACCCGCACTGGGTCAGGTGATAAGACAATAAAGGTGAAAACATAGGGGGATCCATACGGGATAAATGTGGGGTGAAACATAAGAACATAAGAATAGAGGTAACTGCAGAAGGCTTATTGGCCCATACGAGGCAGCTCGTATCTACATACAAAGATTAATCCAGTGTAATTGGCCTGTTATGTTGAACATTGTCTTCTGTGTTGGCATCGTTATGTTCTGGTCTTGTCCTTACTTTCATGGTGGGTAGAGTAATAGTTCCGTGATTTGGGTATTCATGCTAGGTTGTTCTATTCTTATGTGAATTGCTTCAAGAATTTGTAATCTTCTTGCATCTTGGGTTTGTCTATTATACAGGTATTTTGTTCAACATCTCTCTTGTTAGGGTGATGTCATGGGCTTGTCTCGTGTGATTCCTGGGGGCACCGGATTGAAGATGGCATGTCAAACGCCTCGTCAGCTTAGTCGACGTCATACCTATGTACTTAGATTGAAGGTTACATCCTTCGTGGGGGCAAGTGTACATGTATACAACGCTTGACTGCTGTAGAGGGTTGTCTGTCGGCTTCGAGCTGTTTTTGATAAGGAGTTCGGAAGTCTTCTTGGTTTTGTAGAATATTATCAGGTTTATGTTTGGTTAGGAGTAGTGCTTTTTACTCCTTTACAGATTATTTCTTTCATTATTCTTAACTCTTTTATATGTTCACTGTGCATGGTTTATTTGTAATATAATTTTATTGGAGGTATTGTGGTTTATGTTCTAGGTTCTGGATTATACCAATGGTCCAAGTGTCTTTTTATAGCAGTGTTTATTTCCGCGTTGCTATATCTGTTGTTCACCAATACCTGAGTTTCTCTTTCAAACTCTCTACTCACGTTGCTCCATTCAGAGCAGTGGGTAAGCGCTCGACGAATATAAGCATTGAGAACACAGGCTTTGTATCTTTGGGGGCACTCACTTCTACCGTTCAGGCATAATCCTATGTTGGTGGGCTTGGTATATACGTTGGTGCTTAAAGAGGTTTCTGTTTTTGTATTAGTACATCCAAGAATGGCAGACTGTTATTTTCACTATTTTCATGTGTAAATCGGAGTACTGACTCTCTCTCTAGATGTCTTTTTAGGTCATTTAGTTCATCTGAGTCTTTTACTATTACGAATTATTTAGTGTTAGGTTAGTTTAGGTTAGGTAGGTTAGGTAGTCGAAAAACAATTAATTCATGAAAACTTGGCCTATTAGGCAAATCGGGCCTTGCATAGTAGGCTGAGAAGTGCGTTCTGGCTACTAGGTACGACATATATATATATGTAGCCGAAATATATGTTATATATATATATATATATATATGTCGTACCTAGTAGCAGAACTCACTTTTTGGCCTACTATGCAAAGCCAGATTTGCCTAATAAGCCAAGTTTTCCTGAATTAATATATTTTCTCTAATTTTTTTCTTATGAAATGATAAAGCTACCCATTTCATTATGTATGAGGTCAATTTTTTTTATAACTTCAGACTTCATAACTTCAGACATATATATATATGTCGTACCTAGTAGCCAGAACGCACTTGTCAGCCTACTATGCAAGGCCCGATTTGCCTAATAGGCCAAGTTTTCATGAATTAATGTTTTTCGACTACCTAACCTACCTAACCTAACCTAACCTAACCTAACTTTTTCGGCTACCTAACCTAACCTAACCTATAAAGATAGGTTAGGTTAGGTTAGGTAGGGTTGGTTAGGTTCGGTCATATATCTACGTTAATTTTAACTCCAATGAAAAAAAATTGACCTCGTACATAATGAAATGGGTAGCTTTATCTTTTCATAAGAAAAATTTGAGAAAAATATTAATTCAGAAAACTTGGCTTATTAGGCAAATCGGGGCTTGCATAGTAGGCCAAAAAGTGAGTTCTGGCTACTAGGGACGACATATATATATATATATATATATATATATATATTATATATATATATATATATATAGATATATATATATATATATATATATATGTCGTACCTAGTAGCCAGAACGCACTTTTCAGCCTACTATGCAAGGCCCGATTTGCCTAATAAGCCAAGTTTTCATGAATTAATATATTTTCTCTAATTTTTTCTTATGAAATGATAAAGCTACCCATTTCATTATGTATGAGATCAATTTTTTTTATTGGAGTTAAAATTAACGTAGTTATATCACCGAACCTAACCAACCCTACCTAACCTAACCTAACCTATCTTTATAGGTTAGGGTAGGTTAGATAGCCGAAAAAGTTAGGTTAGGTTAGGTTAGGTAGGTTAGGTAGACGAAAAACAATAATTCATGAAAACTTGGCTTATTAGGCAAATCGGGCCTTGCATAGTAGGCTGAGAAGTGCGTTCTGGCTACTAGGTACGACATATATATATATATATATATATATATATATATATATATAGATATAATATATATATATATATATATATATATATATATATATATATATATATATATATGCGGAAAATCCACAGAGAAAAATGAAAGGAGGTAACGTTTCGACTTGGTTAAAGCCTTTGTCAAACCAGACTGACAAGAAGAGATGGGAATTGGGAGGATATATAGGCCGACACCTGACCAACCCAACCCTAGGGAAAGGAATTAACCAGAGACAGGTAAAGCTTAGCTTAGAATGGTCAAAGAGGATTAAGCGGTCAGAGAAAAAGGATGAAAGATTAAAGAAAAGCCTCATGAACATGCAATAAATGAATATATAAATATAAAATTATAATGAGACATTGTAAGCCTCTTTAACAATTACAGTTTTTTCTTAAACTGTTGTGCAATATTATAACTTAAAAATGGATCAAGTTTGTACATTCCAGTACTAACATTAAGAAGATTTGGACACTGACTGATTAGAGCAGACTCAATCAAATTCCGTTCCACGAAATCCCCACAATTGGTAATGCTTTTTGCACCATTCCAGTTAATATTGTGATCGCATAAATTCGTATGTAGATACAATNCACTCAACACTAAAAAGTTCTTTCTAATATCTCTGTGGCTCATTTGGGCACTCAGTTTCCACCTGTGTCCCCTAGTGCGTGTGCCCTTTGTGTTAAACAGCCTGTCTTTATCAACCCTGTCGATTCCCTGAGAATCTTGAATGTGGTGATCATGTCCCCCCTAACTCTTGTCTTCCAACGAAGTGAGGTTTAATTCCTGTAGTCTCTCCTCGTAGCTCATACCTCTCAGCTCGGGTACTAGTCTGGTGGCAAACCTTTGAACCTTTTCCAGTTTAGTCTTATGCTTGACTAGATAGGACTCCATGCTGGAGCCGCATACTCCATGATTGGTCTGATATGTGGTATATAATGTTCTGAAAGATTCCTTACACAAGTTTCTAAAGGCCGTCTTATGTTAGCCAACCTGGCATATGCTGTTGATGTTATCCTCTTGATATGAGCTTCAGGGGACAGGTCTGGCGTGATATCAACCCCCGGTCTTTCTCTCTCTCTGACTCTTGAAGTATTTCATCTCCCAAATGATACCTTGAATCTGGTCTCCTGCTTCCTACCCCTGTCTTCATTACATTTGCTTGGGTTTAACTCTAACAATCATTTGTTCGACCATTTCTGCAGATTGTCCAGTTCTTCTTGAAGCCTCAAGGTGCCTCCTCTGTCTTAATCCGTCTCATAATTTTGGCGCCGTCAGCAAACATTGAGAGAAATGAGTCTATATCCTCTGGGAGATCATTTATGTATATCAGTAACAGGATAGGTCCGAGTACAGAGCCCTGTGGGACCCCACTGGTGACTTCACGCCGATCTGAGGTCTCACCCCCTCACTGTAACTCTCTGCATTCCTATTGCTTAGGTACGCTCTTATCCACTGGAGCGCCCTACCAGTTACTCCTGCCTGTTTCTCCAGCTTATGCATCAACCTTTTATGGGGTACTGTGTCAAAGGCTTTCCGACAGTCGAAAAAAATGCAGTCCACCCATCCTTCTCTTTCTTGCTTAATCTTTGTCACCTGATCGTAGAATTCTATTAAGTCTGTAAGGCAAGATTTACCCTCCCTGAACACATGTTGATGGGTTGTCACGAAGTCGTTTCTCTCCAGATGTGTTGCTAGGTTTTTTCTCACAATGTTCTAAATCACCTTGCATGGTATACAAGTTAAGGACACTAGCCTGTAGTTCAGTGCCTCTTGTCTGTCACCCTTTTTGTATATTGGGACTACATTAGCAGTCTTCCATATTTCTGGTAGGTCTCCCGTTTCCAGTGACCTACTATACACTATGGAGAGTGGCAATCAAAGTGCTCCTGCACACTCTTTCAATACCCATGGTGAGATTCCGTCCGCCCCAACAGCTTTTCTCACGTCCAGCTCCAATAGGTGCTTTTTGACCTCATCTCTTGAAATTTCGAATCTTTCCAAGGTCGTCTGGTTTGCTGCCACGACTCCTAGCGCCGTGAATTCTCCCTGTTCTATTGCAAAAACCTCCTGGAACCTTTTGTTGAGTTCTTCACACACTTCTCTGTCATTCTCTGTGTCATTCTCTGTCAACAGCGGCTTCTCCAATGGTTTCATTGAAGACATCATAAGAAGGAAAGTGAAACGCCATGCAACCTCTGAAGAGACAACGAATACAACACCTATACCCCCTATTAGACTATTTTACAGGAACTTCTTTTCCACAGCTCATAAAACGGTGGAAAAGGGTCCTGAAAGATATTGTTAATAGAAATGTTATCCCTACAGACAAAAATCAGAAGATACAACTGACGATTTACTATAAAACCAAGAAAACGGCCAGCCTACTCATGAGAAACTCTCCAGACACGGAGCAGAGCGCTGTAAAAGAGACAAACGTCGTCTATGCCTTCAAATGCCCTCTTGGGGACTGTAAGCCTCAAAAAACTCAGTATATAGGCAAGACAACAACATCTCTTTCCAGGCGTTTAACGATGCATAAGCAACAGGGCTCCATTAAGGAACATATATTCTCTTCCCACAACCAAACCATCACCAGAGAAATCTTAGCAAACAACACAGAAATCATTGATAGATACAGCGATAGCAGGCGGCTTGACATCTGCGAGGCACTACACATCAAGAAGTCAACACCAGCAATCAACAGCCAATTAACGCACAACTATATTCTACCCACTTCAAGACTCCGCTCCAATATAGAAACATCAAGAAATATGGGCCAATAGGCCTTCTGCAGTTCTATCTTTACCCATCTTCTGCAAATCTATACCCATTGTTCCGTGTTGTGTGTTTTGTTGAAAGTTTGTTTTTCACTCCACTATTGTATTACATCACCTCACCCAAATGCAGGTATAAGAGCCAATGCTGTTTCAGTCATAAGTTGTGTGTGGATAAACTAAAGTCTTTGAAAATGTAATAAGTTTTACGAAACGCGCTCAAGTGTCGCGTCAGACTAGAAATAAAAATGAATTTGGAGAATTGATTTTTCATTTACCATCACCAGTAAAAAGAAACGTAAGGAAAATCGAGAAAATTCGTGTTAGAATTATTGGAGAATTATTGGTCATGGAGAAGTTTATGTCCGAGCTCTCTCCTGAGATCAGGGTTAGAGTAAAGGAGGCAGACATAAAGGACCTGAGGGCCGCGGCCGACAGAGCTGACATGCTTGAGGAAGCCTTGCGACCACGCCGAGAGGGACAACACCGACCGCCAGTATACTTCGGATATGGCAGAAGTTATAGAAGAACGGACGGATGGAGGACAGAAGCGAGTTCTCCCAAGTCCCACCTCTCGAGTGGAGACGGTAGAGGCTCAAAGAGTGCTGTGGAGCCGGTAAAGAAGTCCCTGGCTGAGAGCTCAGGAGCTGTTGCTGCGACGAGAGACACTACGAAGGAAATGGCGGATGGCATGAGGAAGACCGACGTAGCGACTGCCTCTGGAGGCGTTGCCAGGGCGATCAGTGGTGGAAGGTCACCGCCGGGGAAGTTCCGCTGCTACAATTGTGGGGGATTTGGACACTTCTCGCGGGAATGCAGACGTCCTAAGCAGCGGGGGAACGTTGCTTTCATGAGGGTTGAAGACCAGATGGCCGAGAGGGTGCGGGATGGACCCGTACTGAGTGGGGAGAAAAGAGTTCACTCATTCATGTGTGAGGGGACCGTAAGGATGGAGGACGCAGACCCCATTCCTGTGAAAATATTGAGAGACACCGGGGCCGATTTTACCCTGGTGAGTAAGACCCTGTTCCCCGAGGGTTACGAGAGTATCAG
The DNA here is from genome assembly GCA_020271785.1 of Procambarus virginalis. NCBI lineage: Eukaryota > Metazoa > Arthropoda > Malacostraca > Decapoda > Cambaridae > Procambarus > Procambarus virginalis. Next base: position 19,385 of record WNGS01116973.1, read on the forward strand.
TGTGAGGGTGGCAGTTGTGACCACTGTGGGAGGCCCAGTGAGGATGCCCCTACACCAGGTGACTCTGACTTCTGATTATGGCTGCCAGTCTCTAGTGGTAGGGGTCTGCGCATCAATGCCCAATATGGAGGCACAAGTCATCCTTGGAAATGACGCATGTGGAGGATGTGTCCTCCCCAACCTCGTGAAGGGCAAAGAGTGCATGGAGCACTATAAGGAGAAAGGCGGAGTGTTAGACGCCTGTGGAGACGAAAAAACGTGTGTATGTGCTGTGATCCCAAGGCGGTGCGGCGGATACGGAGGGAGTGGATCTGATAGGTCTGAAGATGAGACTTCCAACAGCCTGGGAGTCGATCACCTCTTCGTGGAACCCGGAGAACTTGTGGAGGGCGAAGGCAGCCCGGAAGGTGAGTTACAGGTGACCCTCGCCAGTTCTCTTGGAGTGGACCGAACTCGTCTTGGAGAGTTGCAGCAGATAGAGTTCCCCGAATTGATTGAAGAGGCCAAAAGAGGACATGTTGGTCCTGTCATGTTCACAGAAAATGGTACCATCCGTTTTCTATGTGTGGCGGCTGGACGCCACTAGAGAAGGTAAACAGCGCACAGGACGCCTGCCAAGCTTGGGAGCTACTCTATCATGTAATCAGTTTAAGTATTATAGTCAGTAACCAGGAATGACTTTACATCAACCTTACTACCAAGACTATCACAGCTATACAGTGACACCACACTGGCGACGAGGATGAACTGGGAACGCAGGTATTTTGTTCAACAAAACACAAGGAAGGAGCATGCTGTCTCGCCCAGAGGAGGAAGAAGCTGTCTGTGAGCACCATACCCGATGCTGTATGCAACCCCATGCTGTGTGCTGACTGTTGCTGTGTGCTGATCGTTGCTGTGTGCTGGCCGTTGCTGTGTGCTGGCCAATGCTGTGTGCTACCCAAGCTGTGCTGATTGTTGCTGTGAGAGGAATCTGCCGACGCTGTGTACGAAACGAAGCTTTGATGCAGTGTACAAAACCCGATGTTTTGGTTACGAAACGACGCTCCGTGCTACAAAATTCTTCACGCTGTGAACCAACTGCTGTGAACCAACTGCTGCCTACTGCTGTGCCAACTGCTGCCTACTGCTGTACCAACTGCTAACAACTGCTGTGTTGCTATGAGTAGTAACAACACATGTATGCAAGGGTTAGGTAAGAAATCAGTTGCTGCTGTGTTGTGCACTGTTGTGAACTTTTGCATTAAAATGCTTGTGTGCTTTGCAAAATTAAAGTAATTACAGTGAATTCTTGAATAACATATACAGTGCAGAAAGTGTTATATATTCTGAGGAACATTTAAGTGATAAATTTATATTTATTCAGTAAAAATGGCAAATATACCTCAGTTTCGCTGCATTTGATCCTGACTGTGACCAGACAAACCTGTCACAGAGGTGGGTCAAATGGCTTAAAA
>WNGS01116983.1:0-10321 GCA_020271785.1 Procambarus virginalis
AAGGTCAAGCGGAAATAATATTCAATTAATAATATTCTTTGATGTGACTGGTGGTGTTACACGATACGTTTTTAAAGCCGTGTGTATACTATTCCAGTATGTTTGAATCTCGTAATCATGGAATAATTTTGATAGAGCATGACAAATCGGCAACAAGAATACAAACATAAGAACATAGGGATGAAGGAAACTGCAGAAGGTCTATTGGCCCATACGAAGCAGCTCCTATTTATATCCACCCAAACTCAAGAGTTCCTATGTCTTGTGTTACCCAGTAATTTGTTCTAAAAGTCAACAACGCTGTTACCAAACTAGTATTTACCCAGGTCTTTCCTAAATCTAAACTTGTTCAATTTATATCTATTAGTTCACATTCTATTCAGTGAAACATATAATACCTTATTAATATCTCCCTTATTATGCCTATTTATCCACTAGTACACTACAATCGGTTCCTCACACGGAAGGTGTTATGGCCTTACTTGGCCAGTAACCGGGTTCTTTTTCTCAATCACTGTAACAAGAGAGCAGTACATAGTAGTACAACATGAACAGCATAACAGCATGCACATGCCACGTGGAGCACGAACAACCGACAGGCGCGGCGCCAGTCAGGTGGCAGCAGACAATGGAAAAAGTTAAACCTCTGTACAATTTAACCATGGGGACAGGTCAACGGTCACAGAGTCATGAGGAGGACAGAGTTGATGCCGTCATGATAATCTACAGGGATTAACTCCTCCCGATCAAATGCAAACCCTCATGTTCAGCTGGGGAGCAGGAGACTATGGCTCATCACCCTCTTAACCCCCAATGTATCTTCTTGTATATAAATAAAAATGTCGTTGGTATCACCACCTCCCTCACCAGTGAGCATTGTCATTGATCCACCTTTTAAATGAATATGATCAGGAGCATTTCACAGATGGGGCTGATCTTGCTACACCTTCATCAATAGATGATGATGTCCTTGTCACACCTACAAGAATTGGAGTTGGAGTGCATTCCCACAGATGGCGTCGATATTGCCACATCTCTCCACAGATGATTTTGATATCGTCACAGAAGGCTATTCTGAGCAATGTGCAAAGCAAAACCCAAGAAGCTCGAGCACGTCTTCTCCACCCCACACACACAAACCACTCCACCCCAACCTCACATCCAGACTACACTTCAAAGCCCTCAACCTAGCGCCTAACTGCAGTCCACACCCACACCCGCAATCGCATCTACCTGCCACCAACTAACGCCACCCCCCATGTACAGTCCGAAGGTGGACGAGATGATGGCCCTTGCCAAAGCCTACGTAATGTCGGCAATCCACATGTCCGGTGGTAACATCTTTATATTCGGGGACACTCCTTCCCCCAATTAAAATACCCCTTGAACTCCTTGTCACCACAATTAGAGCACGAATATTGTAATTATTGTAAGCCCTCTGTGGTTGTTCCAAGGGCATGCTTGGCGAGGATCGCGACGATGCCGAAGAGGATTGGAGCAAGAATGCACCAGTGTTGATGTTAAATGGGTCAGAAATGGAGCCGTTGTACAAGACTGTTCCCTTCATGTCCTTGTGGAAAGATTGTATCATGCCGAGTAGGGTGGGTGGGCAGCCAATTTTGGGCAAGATCTTGAAGAGTCCGTCCCAAATCACGCGGTCGAAGGCCTTTGTAAGGTCAGTGAAGGCGAAGTACAGAAATTTTCTCTGCTCCCTGCACTTTTCTTGAAGCTGTCTCAGGGAGAACACCATGTCAGTGGTCGACCTCTCTGATCGGAAACCGTACTGTGACTCAAGGTACACTCTTTCAGCAAGAATCTGAAGCCTGACCAAGACGCTCCTGGCGAAGAGTTTGCCGACGATGCTGTAGAGGGATATGCCTCTATAGTTGTTGACATTGCATGTCGCCTTTATTTTTGTAGAGAGTGATGATGCTTGCATATCTCATGTCTTGTGGAACCGAGCTTTCCCTCCAGCATTGGCACAGAAGTTCATGAAGCTCAGTTTTAAGTGTTCCACGAGCGCACTTGAGAACTTCAGGCAGAATCCCGTCGTCTCCTGGGACCTTCCCTGAGGGAAGTGAATCCAGTACTTTCTCAACTACTCCCACAGTTGGTTCAAAGTAAAGTTCTCCCATGATGGGCTGATACTCGATTGCATCCAAGACCTCTACGCTGACCTAGTTCCCTCTGGAGTAGAGTTTGGAGTAATGTTCCACCCAGCGATTCATCTGTTGATCACGGTCTGTAATGACCTCTCCAGTGGCTGACTACAGAGGAGCCGACCTGTTTTGTGTAAGGCCTGTTGCCTGTTTGATCGCTTCGTACATGTCAACAGTGGCCGCCGACAGTGGCCGCAGTCTGGATGCTGGAACAGAGTCGGAGCCTGTAATCGTTAGCACAACGCCTCGCAGTTTGTTGAACTCGACTGCGGGCAGTATGGAGGGCCTGTAGGTTCCTTTCTGAGGGTAGGTTCTTGTAGGATGAGAGAGCTCGTCTTTTTTCCTCTACGAGGGGTAACAGTTCCTCTGCACTGGCCTCGAACCAATCTGCTGACTTGTTCTACCTCTTACCGAAGGTGGACATGGCAGTGTTGAAAATAGTGCCCCTGAGATGTGACCACCTCACTTGCGCTATTGCAGGGTGGTACAGGAAGGGCAGCGCGGCAGTGAACTCCTCCACCTTGTGAAGGTCACGGGTCTTGTTAATGTTAATGCGCAGTCTTCCCCCCTTCTTTGCACTGGATTTTCCGGGGTTGGAACTTTACTGTTCAAACGACGAGTGTGTGTGGTCGGTGTCACAATCTGCGCTCTGGAAGCTGTGGGTCAGTTTGTCGCCCTCTCAGATTGCAACACCTCGTAAGCACTAGGTCGAGTTGGTGCCAATGCTTAGACTTGGGGTGTCTCTAAGAAACCTTATGCTTGGGCTTGGTGTCGAAGAAGGAATTGGTGATGCAGAGATCATGACGACAGCAGAACTCCAGAAGGCGCTGACCACTCTCATTCATCTTCCCAATCCAAACTGGTCCAGGCAAGAAGTCAGAGCTGTGGTCAGAACCAACTCTTGCATTAAAGTCTCCCATGAGGAAGACTGGCTCTTGTTGAGGTATGTCTCTGAGTTAGGCCGAGGTCATCATAGAACTCCTTCGCTTCGGTAGAGGAGGTCAGTGTTGGTGCGTAGGCGTTGATGAGGCTGACCATTCCTGCTGCTGTATGAAGCTGAAGTTTGATGATCCTTGCAGACCCCTCCGTGGGCGGTACTATGGACCATACTAACAACCTCAAGGTGAAGCCAACACCATGCTCTGGTGGTTTTCCCTGCCAGGAGGAGATAAAGTCCTTCTCCCATATGCTGCCAGTCACGGGCAGACGTGTCTCCGGCAGGGTGACTATGTCCATCTTCAGCCTGCGTAGTTCATTGTTGATCACAGCTGTTTTACGGGCGTCATTCACTTCAAGTTGATCTTCCGTGAGACCCGGTGTCATGGTCCTTACATTCCACGTGCGCAGTTGACAGCTGGGTGGCTCTGTTTTTTTTCTTTGCCTGGTGCATGGTTGATGATCTGCTTATTAGTGTGTCCTAAGCCCCACGCACCCAATGGATCAGGCGGACCATGGTGGGATAGCACCTTATTGGTTGGGGGCTGCCCAGCTTGAGGCGGGCAGTAGCTGTCCTATGAAATAGGATGATTTCTCCCACCGACGGAAGCAAACCCTGGCGCCTCACTCTACGTCAGTTGAGTGGTAGGTTTATCACCGGTAACTGTCGCTTCCTGTGTTGAGCCATCGCAAAAGCGATGCTGGAGTGTCCTCTCCACGGCACAGGCCTGCACAGTAATTATGAAGAACCGGCTGTTGCCCATGCAGCAGATCCACCCTCTCCATGCCACCGATGTGATCCAAGGGAAGGGCAGGCGCCGATACGCTTGGCACCAGTGTCGCCGCAGGAGTTGCCAAAATGTAGCTGTAAACGGCTGCAAACTGCTTTAGGGACTCCTGCTCTGGATTTTTCCTCAGGGTTGACTCCTGAAGCCTTTCCCCATGAGTGTTTAACCGCAAGACAGCAGAGGTTTGAATTTGAGGGTTTTCTTCCTCTAGATGAGCTGCATTCCCAGGCTGACGAATCCCATCTGCCCAAAGCAACTGGTTTTAAAGCGTCAGAGGCCCACCTTCGCCTCTTCTCCTGTTGATAGCAGTTCCACCGGGCCTAGTTATACTTAAGTATAACTATAAGGCTAACTATATTAACTAGTTAGGGATAACGGGCCCTACTTTATACTTAAGTATAAATAAATAAACGTTATTGATAAATAACAGTATATCCGCTAGTCATACCTCGGGTTTTTATTAATGTACATTGTACATCATAATACACCTAGCATGTCCTATATAGCATTCCATAATATAGACCTATAATGGTAGTTGCTCGATAAACAACATAAAGCTTCTGCTATGAACTCAAATGCACTAGAATATTTTCAGAATGAGATTATAGATACAATAATATTGATGATACTAGGCTAATCAACCTAGATATCTATAGAGTTGGAATGCGTCATACACCAGCCACAGTATGATCATATTGGTGTATGTGTGGTCATAACATGGGCTAAAAGTTTTAGTACTTTTACTGTACTTAACACTGTACAAATCCCTCTTCTATAGGCATACATGTCCTGGAGCAGTTTGGGCCTTTTTCACTAGTCTGTTGGGAGCCATTCTGTCAGCTGTCATGGCTGCACAGCTTTAGAGAGAGAGAGGGGTCTTGGATTAGCTAGATCTTTGAGTTTTTGGGATCGCATTATGTTTGCTCCAAGCTGTAGGTCTAGTTTGAGAGTTCAGGCTAATTACCCTAAGGGAAGTCGTACCGCTCGCGCTCCGTTAAAATCGTGACATTAACCGGGATTTCTTAGGACCACAGCCTTGGATTACCGATTACAGGCATAACAAGTGCATAGTGACCCGCTGGAAAATTTGAAAACAGTCATTATCAACGGAACTTTGTGTTAAATAGATAATAAACGGGAGACCACGTGTGGGCCAGTGCATGAGGCTTTGTGTACGTGCGTGTATGAGAAAAAAAAATAGTGAACGGTGATTCGTGGAACGGGTACCACAACAACATATAAGTTGGAAGTGAAGGAAAATCGTGCATAGAATATTATAAATATAGAATGCTAGAAATATAGAATAGTGGCAAGAGGCGGCATCAGTAGGCTGTTTCCACAAGCCACGCGAGGCCTACCCCAGGGCACGTCCCACAGGGATAAAATACGGAAATCATATAGTGTACTATGGAAATGTGAATCTAATAATTAGCAATAAAGTGAGTGAATACCATTGCAAGCCGGAAATTAGGCGGAAAATCCCTTGTAAGAATACAAGCAAAGAAAAATCAGTGTTATAAATCGAGTAGCTGGAAACTGGTGACATCAACCTGGGACGACAAGAGGTCACCTGTACCGCACCGGGGACCAGCTTCGCTACCCTACGCTAAGTACCTGCCATAAAGTTTGAACAAAATAACATACATAATATTACAAATCTACGGTATACATATAGTATTATAAATATTAAATATATAAAAATATACATATAACTTTATAAAGAGTTAAAAGGACTGACATCAACAAGTGATCCACACAGTAAACCACAAATACAACAATACATCAGAAAATGGAGAGGTGTGGCGAGTGCTCGGGAGTACTGGGAAAACGTAATGTAGGCGTAACGTGTTGCATCTGTAACATGAGATTTCACCTGGGCTGTACAGAAGTATCTCCAGGATGCACAAAAAGGCAAGGAATTTACTGGGTCTGCAAAGATGACAGATTAATGTTAGAGAACATAACTAAACTGATGAAAAACATTCCCGAGTCACAGAGATTACCATTCACAGACAAGCTACCAGTGATATATGCAGACTGGGATAAGACAACATTGGTTAACGACCAAAACCCAGGAACAGATAGTTTAGAGAACCGCAGCAGTAATGTGGAGGAAGAGGGTATTGTAGTACATAATAGCAGCAATATTGCAGAGTCAGGTAATATAAACGATGTGAGCAACAGTGAGACAGAGTGCATAAATGAAGGAATTGGGACGAAAAGCGGAGATGGCTCCAATAAAGAGGTAGACAAGACAGACACAGATATAAATACCTTGAAAAACGCAAAACCGGAACACATTTGCAAATTCTACGCTAAAGGAATATGCAAATATGGAAAATTAGGAACAAAATGCCATTTTCTGCATCCTCGAAAATGCAGGAACATGTTGGCGAGGGGTACATGCCGTTTTGGAACAGGGTGTAGATACTTCCACCCCAAATTATGTCAATTTTCAATTAGGGACAAAAAATGCTACAATCTTCAGTGTCCGGAATTCCACGTGAGAGGTACACAACGTTATAGACGGGAAAATCAGTATGACACTACTGGCAATTTTTTAGAGGAAGGCAGAAACAGAGCAGAAATATAAGAGAGAGGAACAGTCAGATGGAACCACCACAGGATTACAGAGGGGAAGGGAGATACCCACAAGTCTGGAATACACATTACCAACAAACACACAGGTACTACACCACACAACACTCGCCCCACTACCGAAACTGGACGAATCACTTCGAAAACAACACACCCTGGACGCAAACACAGTGGCCCCCTTACCAGAGCCTCAGATATTAACACCAAGTAAGGCATCCAGCACTTCCACTACCACGATAACATCATTTATATTTGCCAACATTCAAGGTATAAAAACACGCAAATCCAACAAAGTTCACTTTATAGATGGTCTCCTTCATGAGGCAAATGCAGTGTTTGCAGCCCTAACAGAAACCCACACAAAGGACTACCATGATGGTGAAATATGGATCTCAGAGTACAATCTTTTCAGATGTGATAGGAAACACCGGCTTCAGGGTGGGGTCAGCCTATACATCAAAGACACACTCATCTGTACTGAGCTGCTAAACACCTCGAATGATATGGTGGAAGTGCTGATAATCAAAATAGAGATTATAAATGTAGTTATTGTCCTTGTATATAAGTCACCGGAGGCAAACCCTCAGCAGTTTAAAGACCAACTAATGAAAGTAGAACACTGCTTGGAAAACCTCACAAATCCAGCTCCGAACATCATTCTGCTTGGGGACTTCAACCTACGGCACCTGAAATGGAAGCACCTGGCTAATACAGTAATATCAGAAAGAATACCAGGAAGTAGCCTTAATGAACAGGCACATGCAAATGACCTGCTACGGATGTGCGACAGGTTTGCCTTAAACCAGCAAATAGTAGAACCAACCAGGAAGGAGAACACGCTGGACCTCATTTTCACTAATAATGATGAATTGATCAGGAACATAATGATTACAAATACCTGTTACTCAGATCACAACTTAATTGAAGTTATGACAACCATGGGGAATAGACCTTCAAAACCAGTCCAGATTCCCGGTGGAGGAGATTTCAGCAAATTCAACTTCAATAATAAACAGATAAACTGGGAGCAAATAAACCAGGACTTCACAGAAATAAACTGGGAAGAACAGCTAGGAAATGCGAACCTGAACCAGTGCCTGGAAAAAATAAGCTCAGTAGCACTAGAAATATGTACAAACCGCATCCCCCTAAGAAAAAAGAGGAAGAGATGCAGATTGGAACGAGAACGTCGTTCCCTATATAGGCGAAGAAAACGAATCGCGGTACAACTTGAGAGTCGCACCCTATCTCAGGAACGGCGAAGAAGGTTAGGTAGCGAAATAGGAAAAATTGAACTCAAGCTACAAGAATCATACAAAACGCAGGAGAGGGAAAGAGAGCAAAAGGCCATCAGTGAAATAGAGAGAAACCCGAAATATTTTTTCTCCTATGCAAAATCAAGATCAAAAACCACATCTAGTATCGGGCCCCTGCGAAAGGAAGATGGAACTTTCACCGATGACAACAAAGAAATGAGCGAGCTACTGAGGAAGCAATACGACTCTGTCTTCAGCGAGCCATTAAACGCACTAAAGATCGATAACCCAAATGAATTTTTCATGGATATGATACCAACATCAAATCATATATCAGACGTCACCCTATCCCCACTGGATTTTGAAGAAGCCATAAACAGTATGCCTATGCACTCCGCACCAGGCCCGGATTCTTGGAACTCCATATTCATCAAGAACTGTAAAAAACCACTATCGCAGGCCCTTCACATTCTGTGGAGACAAAGCCTAGATACTGGCGTTATTCCTGATATACTAAAAACAGCAGAGATAGCACCACTTCATAAAGGAGGAAATAAGGCAGAGGCAAAAAATTACAGACCGATAGCACTAACATCGCACATCATAAAAATTTTTGAGAGAGTGCTAAGAAGTAAGATCACAAAATACATGGAATCACAGCATCTCCATAACCCCGGACAACATGGTTTCAGAACAGGGCGCTCTTGCCTGTCGCAGTTGCTGGACCACTATGATATGGCATTAGATGCTATGGAAGACAAACAAAACGCTGATGTAATTTACACAGATTTTGCAAAAGCTTTTGATAAATGTGACCATGGTGTTATTGCCCATAAAATGCGCTCAAAAGGAATTACCGGAAAAGTAGGCAGATGGATCTACAATTTCCTGACCAACAGAACCCAATGTGTAATAGTCAACAAAATAAAATCCAACCCGTCAACCGTTAAGAGCTCAGTCCCCCAGGGTACTGTGCTTGCTCCAGTACTTTTTCTCATCCTCATATCGGACATAGACAAGAACACAACCTATAGCACTGTATCATCCTTTGCAGATGACACTAGGATCTTCATGAGAGTAGGCAACATAGAGGACACGGCGAACCTCCAGTCAGATGTAGATCAGGTCTTTCTATGGGCTACAGAAAATAATATGGTGTTTAACGAAGACAAGTTCCAGCTCATGCGCTATGGAAAAAATGAAAATATAAAAACGGAAACCACGTACAAAACTCAGGCAAATCATAACATAGAACGAAAAGGCAATGTAAAGGATCTGGGTGTACTCATGTCGGAAGACCTTACCTTTAAAGAACACAATAAAGTAGCCGTCACAACTGCAAGAAAAATGACAGGTTGGATAACAAGAACTTTTCACACTAGAGATGCTATACCGATGATGACACTTTTCAAAACGCTTGTGCTCTCTAGAGTGGAGTACTGCTGCACAATGACAGCCCCTTTCACTGCGGGTGAAATTGCTGACCTGGAGAGCGTGCAGAGATCCTTTACTGCTAGAATCCACTCGGTAAAACATCTAAACTATTGGGACCGACTAAAGAGCCTAAATCTGTATTCCCTTGAGCGCAGGCGGGAGAGATACATAATAATTTACACGTGGAAAATATTAGAGGGGCTGGTCCCAAACCTGCACACAGAAATAACATCACATGAGACCAGAAGACATGGCAGGATGTGCAGAATACCCCCGTTGAAAAGCAGAGGTGCAACTGGTACTCTGAGAGAGAACTCTATCAACATCAGAGGCCCGAGACTGTTCAACACGCTTCCACTACACATAAGGGGCATAACTGGCAAACCCTCACAGTGTTCAAGAGAGAACTGGATAAGCACCTCCAAAGGATACCTGATCAACCAGGCTGTGACTCATACGTCAGGCTGCGAGCAGCCGCGTCCAACAGCCTGGTTGATCAGTCCAGCAACCAGGAGGCCTGGTCGATGACCGGGCCGCGGGGACGATAAGCCCCGGAAGCACCTCAAGGTATCCTCAAGGTATACAAGGTATGTTTAGGGATTTAAACAGGGGAGCTGTGTGTTGTCTGAAGTCAGAGTTTGTTATTGTCCTGATAGCAGATTTTTGCTGGGTGATGATGGGCTTGAGGTAGTTTGCAGAGGTTGAACCCCATGCACAGATACCATAAGTAATGATAGAGATAGATAAGTACTGTTGTATGTGGGTGCTGAAGTTGAGTCTCTTGTCTAAGTATAGGCCAAAGAACTTTCCATCATTTTATTGCTAATGTTAACATTATCTATCTGATGCTGGATTGCATTTGTTGATTTGCTTCCTAATAAGATATAGTAGGTCTTTTTTATGTTTAGGGTGAGTTTGTTGGTTGACATCCACAAGTGGACTTTATTTTTAATTCATTGTTTACAACATTATTTAACATGAGTGGGTTTGGGTCAGAGTAGATGAGTATCATCAGCAAACAATATAGGTTTAAGCACGTTAGAGACATTAGGCAGATCATTGAAATATATAAGAAACAGGAGGGGTCCCAGGATGCTGCCTTGTGGCACCCCTATGGTTAGTGGTAGAGTACGAGAGATTATATCATTGA
>WNGS01116986.1:0-13922 GCA_020271785.1 Procambarus virginalis
CCTGCTGTACCAATGCCAAACACACGCATTTCCATCCTGGGGCCTTCACACTGCCACGTACCTGGTGTTGTGGCAGGAGGTATCTGTCACAAGGGCTGGTGTAATAGTTGTCAGTGAACAGTATATGCCCCTTGTTCTGCAAACGGTTCCATCAGGGTTTTACGAAACTGCCGGAGAACCCGTGTGGATCTTGAGCTGGTATGTCGACCTCGGTATCAAAATACAGAATCATGTCCATGATGATACCAGTCTCACAGTTGCACAGCACGAAAAACTTGAGTCCAAAACGGTGGCAGTTTGATGGGATGTACTGCTTGAATGCCAGTCAGCCCTTGAACAGTACAAGCAATCGTTGATACCACATTCTGTGCAGGCACAAAATAATCGGGAACGTGCCTCTCATGTCACTGAAAGCCTTCCATACCTTCCATAGTCTGTCGTGTCTGTCCTCATTTGTATTATTCTCGAAATGCAGGCACCTGAGAATCAACAGGAACCTATCATGCGACATATATCGATTGAACACGGGCAATGGAACAAGGCTGTCTTTGCTCCAATAATCCTGGATGACGGCTTTCTCGGAGTGCTTCATCATCATAATGAGTGTAAGAAACATACCTTTCGTCAATTGTGGTGTCTTTCCATCGCGTGAGGCAGGTAAAATGCCGGTGTCTATGAGGCTGTGAGCGTATCAGTTTGTCTCGGTAAAAAGATGGGTCATGAATTTGTCGAAATACGCCAGGAAATAGTCTATTTCTGCCATATCATCACCTGTATATGGGAATAATGGTGTAATACCAACATTGGTAGCATCAAACGTTGGTATTTATGGAACAAATGTGGCACAATCCTTCCACACAAGTACACCCAGGGGTTTGGTTTTGGCGCCAACACCAGCACGCTCACCAAAAACACGGCTACGTCGTCTGGTGCTGCAACTGCGCGAGGGTGTGGTAGGAGACGAGGCTGATCTACTTATCATAGGCCTACCACAAACACCTGATGTAGATGGGCCACTGTCGTCTTTGTCCTGTTGCTGCAAGACACGCTGCCGACTGCCCCGACGTGTTGCTGAGGCAGCAAAACCCCGCCTGGGAACACCCTCGCTACTCGTACTCGGGTCGTCCACACTACTTGTATCGGAGCCTATGTCACTGAAGCCCGAGAAAGATTCATCACATGTACTATTACTGAATAAATTTGCGTCTGAGGACATACATGGTGGTGGTGGTGATAATGGTGTTGACCCAAGGCATCGAGGCAAGTTGGGCGAGGTGCGTGTACCATACACACTCGCCACATCATCCACCTCAGTTTCTCCCTCACTCATATCAGACCTCTGTGTAAGGTCTTTCTCTGGTTCAAGTCATCATCCATAGCACCGTCATCATACAAAATGTTGTGTATCTCCTCCTCAGAGAGTCGTTTTCCATGATCGCGTGTGACCGTGGAGCGGGAGCTTGTAGACAATGTGTCAAACATGGTTGCTGCTCTAAAACTGAGGCTCCCCCATGGCTGCGGGGCATGCTGGGATTTTTTTTCAAGATGGACGGCGGACGATCACTGGGGCCCCCAGGCATCCATTTCGTACCCGCTTCACTGCGCGCCAGTTTTGAATGGAAGGTGAAAAATAAAAATACCTGCAGGTGCGTTGAGCAGTTCAGTGGTTAAGGAAGCAATTGTCAATTAATTTTAAAAATTTTCTGTTTCATTATTCTTTGTTCTGTTAAGACAGTTTGTTCCATTAAAATTAAGGTCACCCATGACACAAATACTGTTTGATCTAAATGCTCTAGATATTTAATATCATAGCTGCTATGCTTCTATTCTAAGTTTGGTGGTCTATATATAACTCCTATTATAAGATTTTTAGCTTTTCTGTTTAATTCTAGCCAAAGAGTTTGTGTGGGGGGGCCTCAGTTTTGATTTCCTCTTTGAGACTACATTTCAGATTTTCCCTAACACGTATGGCTACTTCCTCTCCTCGTCTAATATATGTGTGTGAAATTGTCAAATAAACGGTTTAAATTATCAGCTAATAGTTCTCCGTTTTCTACATTCATCCATATTTCGGTAAGTGCAAAAATCTATTGTTTCTGTGCAGACAGGAGCATTTAAATCGTTTATTTTGTTTCTAAGACTCCTACTGTTCGTGTAATATACCTTAAGGGTTAAGTGTATTGTTATTTTGAGGCCCTTCTTCCCTGTTCATTTTGCCAATTTTTTCCTCCACCAACACATTCCTTTATTGCCTCATTTCTCCATATCAATTTCCATACCACTATCTTCTAACAGTTTAAACCAAAACAAACCCCTCCAACCACAGGTTCTAATGAATTGGCAATAGCAACAACCCCAGCCCTAGATAAATGCACCCCATCCCGAGCATACATGTCATTTCTTCTATAGAATTGGTCCCCAGTTATCAATGAATCATATTGCATTTGATTTACAATATTTGTCCAGTCGGCAATTAACACCAAGTGCCCTCGACAACCCATTCATTTCCAACTCCCTTTCTTGGAAGAATGCCACATATGATTGGGATTTCTCCCTTGCTGCTAATTAATTCTATGGCTGTCTTAGACCTCTGTATCAGTGCCTCATTCCTAACTTGTCCTACATCGTTTCCACCAGCACGGATACAAATAATGGGTTTGTTCCCATTTCCAGCCATATTATCATTCATGTTGTTTATTGTATCACCAATTCCTACTCCCGGATAGCAAACCCTTAACCTGTTCCCCTATCTCTAGCACAAAAAGCTCTATCCAAATGCCTCACCTGGAAATCTCTGACAACCAAAATTCACTTAGCTACTTCCTTTGCTTTGTGAGCACCTTCAGGGACTTGCGCTCCCTTCGTTGCCTTGCCTTTCGAGCGAACTCCACTCTCCCCACAGCATTTATCTTCCAGCACTGCGAATGGGTTGAAAGTCTTTATGACATCTGTAGGTGGCTTTGTCAGAGTCTTCTTAAGACCCCTGTCCTTTATGACATTCCTAGATGAAGTCTTTCTACTGCTGCTCTCCTCATTTGCTTCCTCGACATTTTTTCATCTGTTTTAGCTCCTGCATCTGTCGTAGCTCCTCCCACAGGGAATCCAACTCTACCCTCAAAGCTCCCCATATCTCCCTCACTAGCACCAGTTCACTTACTGCACCTTCCATTTTCAAAATCAAGACAACTGGAGCTCCAGCTAACACACCCTCTCACTGTGACTGACAGCGCCCGAGTAAACTGAATTGGAATTATCTAATATAAATTTGATAAGTTTAGATTCAGGAAAGACCTGGGTAAGTGCTGGTTTGGAAACATGGTTGTTGGTTTATGGTTTATATTACTAGGTAATATAATAGACAAAGTTTTGCTAGATTGTTTCCAGCGCAGGTGAGACATGTATATGAAGCAGTCTAGGTGAACATCAATACGAGCTGTCTCGCATTGGCCAACAGGCATTCTGCAGTTTCCTCGATTCTCATCTTGTTAACTTTACCTCAAAAGCTTTTGGTGTACTAACAGGCTATCACAAGGTGTGGTGAGATTTGGATACCTTTTAAGTAAGGTATTCCTCCAAGGATTGTGTATAGTGTACATATTTACATATCTCCTGCCTGCTTCTACTATGGTTCTAATGTACATTGAATGACCTGGTATTTATTGTGTGCGAATATGTGTCTATTACAGGACCAAGGGTACATATATTATTTATAATCATTTGAGTTCTGTACACACATAATATGAACCAAATATAGTATTAGCCATTTATAAGATTATACTGTATTTTGAAAATTGTAAAAGACAGCAGAAAAAAGAAGTCCACATAAATGTCTGTAAAGAGAGAAAAATATTACTGAAACGGCATGAAACGAGGAGAGAGAGTGTGGTGAGAGAGAGGGGGAGGCTGTGTTGCAGATGTGCAGGAGCCATGAGCTTTGCAGAAAGATTTATGTCCTGTCCATTACAATGCCATCAAATCCAACCAGTAAAGTGTATTCTGTCTATTATTCTTTTATGGTGGATTGCTCAGATACCTCATATCTGATACCTAGCCATAGTTGAGAAGCTACGCTCTTAACCAATAACACACTTCTAAACATATAAAGTACATTTCCAAACATTAAGGAAATTTTGATGATTGTTGTCTTTCTAATATAGAGAAATAAAATGTGATTATAGATTTGAAAACTTTACCTAGTACAGGTACATGGTAAATCAAGTTTTAACTCTCCTATGAGTTAATTTAGTTTATATGTGGATTACCAATATTCAGCCCATCCTTCTGTTTAAGTAGTACTTATAATAATGATGGGGGACCATCGTACTTTACATATATTGTTGTAAAAGGAAATTACAAAATAGAAATTGGTATTATTGAATATGGACAAATCAGATAAGGTTTTGTATTCATGTTGCAAAGAAAACCTAAACTAACCTAACCTTTCTAGGTCTAAATACACACCATCTGAAGCCTAATATTGTACATATATGTGCTATACTAGGCCTAAGAATATTTAAGTTTGTTGTTGACCAGACCACACACTAGAAGGTGAAGGGACGACGACGTTTCGGTCCGTCTTGGACCATTCTCAAGTCGATTGTCATCGACTTGAGAATGGTCCACGTTATTGTGACTCATTGCCTGCATTTAAGTTTGTTATTTACCATTATTTTTTCAGACTCTATAAAATGAATAGTAGCAAATTCTATAATCTAATTGTCTTTTACAACAATATATGTACGATGGGCCACAGTTACAATAAGTACCATCTAAACAGGAGGATGGGTTGCAATATTTCATCATTAGTATTTACCTCCTTCCCTCACAATGTGTTACTTTCTTCAATGTATACCACCTTCCCTCACAATGTGTTACTTTCTTCAATGTATACCACCTTCCCTCACAATGTGTTACTTTCTTCAATGTATACCACCTTCCCTCACAATGTGTTACTTTCTTCAATGTATACCACCTTCCCTCACAATGTGTTACTTTCTTCAATGTATACCACCTTCCCTCACAATGCATATTACCTTCTTCACCAATGTACATCTCCTTCCCTCACAATGTATATTACTCGGTTCATCAGTGTTTTACCCTTCCCTCACAATGTATATTACTCGGTTCATCAGTGTTTTACCCTTCCCTCACAATGTATATTACTCGGTTCATCAGTGTTTTACCCTTCCCTCACAATGTATATTACTCGCTTCATCAGTGTTTTACCCTTCCCTCACAATGTATATCATAGTTGTTAATGTCTACCATCCTTCCCCATCATCACACACCAAGGTTACTTAGGTCATATTATCTTCAGTACTGAATAATGAAGAATTATTTCTGGGGGTGGGTGAGGAGTCTAATTTTTTTCACCATTCAACTTTTCTTATCTTTTTGTTTGACTGCACAGCAGGAAAGAGCATGTATTTTTTTAACTATACGGTATACATAATACAAAGTATCTTGATTACAAAATTTTGTTTCTTGGCAGCTTTTCTAAACAACTGTGTCGCAGTCAGAGAGTAAACAACCCTTGTCACTAAATTATCCCTTGATCCCTGTACTAAGCTTCAAGATTAAATTTCATCATACCTATGTATAACCCAAACTGCATACAGTGACAGGTACAGTATATGAATCGTAGTAAAATCATGAATGACATTTCAGACCGTATACACCACACTACTTCTCGTGCCACCTCACCTACTCCTTGATCTTCTACGGGACCAGAATGGTCCAAAACATTGTCACTTTCTTGTCATGTGTATGGGTTGGGTTATTTGTTTCAGCCATGTTATTGTGACTCATTCTCTTCATATTTACCTAGCTATACATGCCTATAGTGTTAAGCGAGACTCCAATACATTTAGTGTAAGGCACATGCGTGCTAACAGTGTCAATTGAGACTCCAACATATTATTTGGAACTTGGGAATGTAATAAGTTTGGTGATATTCTGTTAATTCATCAATAGAGAATCGCACAGGAGAAAAACTCCAAATACAATTTTAAGCTCTGAAATTGGCCAAAAGTGTTTTAATTTTAAGTATTATCCTTGTAACGTTTCAAGCTCAAAAACTATTTGGAAAGGTGCTTGGAAAATATACTAGATATTTTCTTAGAATTATCTTTACTTAATATTTGATAACAAAATTTGACACAGTAATATGTGATGAAAATTTAAATTTGCTAAGCAAAAGTTCGTGCTTCATAGTGTTCAGTAATAGCTCAATAAACAAAAGACAAACAACACTCGGCTCCTCAGCATATATATACACAAACAAAATAATATATACCAAATGCTTTAAAAACATTTTTGAAGCTTATCAATAATAGCTATTAATACTTTAAGATATAAGTCTACGAGACTTCAACATTCTCTCTAGACGAGCAATCTTGCTCATCTCATGCTCTGGGCTTGGGACAGAGATGGTGCTAATGCTAGCTGTGGAGGAACTCTGACTGATGGAGTGATGAGCAGGTAATGCCTGGCTGCCGGAGCTTGAAACTGCAGGACTACGATGAGGAGAATCTACCGAGGATCCCATAGTGCGTTGGCGATACAGCTCTAGCACCGACGCTCGATCCTTTACTCCTCTCATCTCCAACACCTGCACCATTTGACACAATGTTAATATCCCTGATGTTTCATGTGTAGAAAGAGAAAATTTTAAAATTTATTAATTTCAAAATAAGCATTAAATTTAATAAGGTCTGAAGAGTTTATCAAATTGTAAAGATCTTATGAAATTAACAGTTTGCTTTTTAAAATACTCAGATACATTTTCAAATCATAACTACTTAACTTTTGGAAGTCTGCAATGGTAGCATCAGGAAGAAGTCTATTAAATTTGTCAACCAGGTCATTGTGTGTTGCATACTCTCCCATCACAACCTAAAAGATAATTGGTATGATCAATACAATATAGTACACACATTTTATCATCATCATTCCTCTAACTTTCATAATGAAGAAAACCAGCATCAACTGCAAAAAAAATGGTGGCTCCTTGGTGTTTGCCACCTGGCAAGCTCCACCCAATGTGATCCATGAGTCAAGAGACCTATCCCCCTCTAAAGGATCCCTGCAAGGAGCAGATATCCTAGATCACCCTAACCAAGAACATGCCACCAGAAAGATGAACAAAACATACAAACAGTAAGGTAAACAAAGCATAGAAAATGGAACACACAAGCCCAAAAATTCACAAAACACAAGGTTGTGAAGCAGTACAGTACCCTTGTTAGTTCCACCTGCACACCATTAGGAGACTGCAAACCTTCCTCCTTAATCCACCAACGATAACATACCTCAGTCCATACCTAGGAAAATGAAATACTGAATCCCTTGGTTGGGAAAGGAGGATCAAGAGGACCCCACTAAGGACCCACCAGAAAGGGGCATTTCATTACATTCAACGATGGTTTTCTGGGAGGGCTCCTATAATGGCTCCACGGACAAAACAAGGAGCACTCACCATAGTCCCAAGAAGAGCTGCACAGAATAAGCCCCAGGAAAAGGGGAATTAGTGACACGTTAACCACCCCAAAGGTACACAAGCCCAGCACAGACCAAGAACATTCACTAAGTAACGAGCTGAGCTGCCAGCACTTTGATGGATTGCTAATCCCACCTCAAACCCACTACCCATGCCTGAATAACAGCCCATGACATTAAAAACACCAGTGTTGAATATAATGAAACACAATTTTCTGGGCGAGCCCCGGAGGCTAACTGGAGCTAACCAAACTGATATGTGCTATATTAGTTTGGGTCATCAGTCACAGGAATCCTTATGCCTACCAGGGACTACGAGCCACAACCTGGTCCCCTCAGAGAGGTGCAGGGAGCGATGGCCTATGAGCACTTTACAATTAAAGTATGTCATAATTGACATTGACCGGGGAAGGACCCAGAAAGGTAGGTGAATCAAAACAGACCACTGTCTGGTTAACCTGTGCAATCTACGTCCTAAAAGATCAAATAATTCTCCTAGAAAGAAACCAAACAAGAAATACTTCGTGCATCTAGCACTCCCGCTCATTAACCCTTAACCCTCAAACCGCGCATATCATATATATATATATGATATCAGTGACAAAACCGAAACCGCGCATACCATTTAAATATGATTTTGTGTCTAGCGCTATAATTTAAATGCCCGCGTGGGATAGGGGTAGTCATCGGCGAGCCTCAACCGACCATAAACAAACCCCGCCTGGGAAAAAAATCCAGCGTGGGTCCCCTTTGTGTACAGATCTCAGTTACCCGGCGGACACCATGGCGAATGCATCAAGTTCCAACGACCGACCTCGCTCAGCGAGGCATTCCTCGCGACCTCTGACTGAGGACGAAATTACTCATAATTTGTTCCCGGATGGTGATGAGTCTGATATAGACGACTCAGACTTTGATCGTGACTACACACAGCCCCTCAGAGGTGGATACGACCGACGACGAGTGTGAACATGCTGGCTCCACCAGGGCTAGGCCTAGCATCTCGCCCATGCCTCCTCGCCCTCACTCGACCCCAATTTGTGCAAGACCACACAGTTCATGTGCTCCCTTGCAAGATATTGATGTTTTGCTCGATGATTCTGAAGAAGGTGAATCATTTTCCGGTTTTAGTGACTTAGAATCGGAAAATAGTTTCGCTAGTGCCAGTGGATGAGTGTGTGGTGTTGCCAAGCGACAATTTGTCGCATCAGCAGCATCTGGCCAAGTCATGCGGCACCGCATGGCACCACATGAACAAAGACCCTCAACATCGAGGAATTTTCCAGATTTTAGTGACGAATCCCTTGTGCTTTTCAAAGGACGTCTTGCCTTCAAGCAGTATATTCCCTCCAAACGCCACCGATTTGGATTGAAATTCTTTGTACTCTGTGACTGTGAAACAGGAATTGTGTTACATATGATAATGTATACGGGTACAAATGTAGACATTCCTGCTAATGACCAACATGGCTTCTCAGGTAGTGTTGTGAAGTCACTGCTTGCACCATATCTGAACAAGGGCCACATATTATACACATAACTATTATACCAGTCCCTTGCTAACTAGGTTCTTGCATGATAATAGAACTGGAGTGTGTGGCACAGTAAAGGCAAAACAAAGGGAAATGCCAGTGTTTCCAGGTGCTATGCAGGTTGGTGATTATGAGCTCAGAAAAACGGGTGGAATACTTTCAGTGCGGTGGAAAGACAGGCGTGAAGTGAACATGTTGACCACCATTCATACTGGAACAATGCTGGACAGTGGCAAGGTGAACAGAACCACCAGAGAACTAATCTATAAGCCAGATTGTGTCTTGGATTATAACATCAACATGCATTTGGTGGATAAATGTGATATGATGGTGGGGGCAGTGGAGTGTGTACGGAAAACAGTGAAGTGGACCAAGAAAATGTTTTTCCACTTTGTTGACGTAACAATGCTGAACAGATACAATATGTATCTTGTCAAAACAGGTGGTAAACGTAATTTCCGTGCATTCAATTTTACTGTTATCTTGAGGTTATCTTGAGATGATTTCGGGGCTTTTTAGTGTCCCCACGGCCCGGTCCTCGACCAGGCCTCCACCCCCAGGAAGCAGCCCGTGACAGCTGACTAATACCCAGGTACCTATTTTACTGCTAGGTAACAGGGGCATAGGGTGAAAGAAACTCTGCCCATTGTTTCTCGCCGGCGCCTGGAATCGAACCCAGGACCACAGGATCACAAGTCCAGCGTGCTCTGCTCGGCCGACCGGCTCCCTGTAGACTGGCACTGTAGTAACACAATTACTACAGAAGTTTGGCAAAGTAATTCCTGGTGTACAGAGGCCCATTCTGAACCCGGTATTGCACCATGCTCCAACACCCAGGCTCACTTACAGGGATGCCTTTTTGACACACAATCTCAGGTTTTTACCACCAACTGGAAAGCATGCAGTAGGCCAGCGTGCGTGTGTAGTATGCTGGTCAACAACCAAGAGGTAACAGAAAAGAAAAATGGTGATGACTTGGTGCATAGCGTGTCAGGTCCCTCTGTGCCATGTCCGATGTTTCAACGTGTATCGCAGTCTTGATGACTTCTAAATGTCCAAGACTGGTGCCAAAACATGTAAATACAGAATAAGTGAGTGTATATAGTGGAAATAAATCATAAGAAATTGTATATTTATTGTGAAATAAGACATTTTTGTGCAAATACTTGTGACACTAATATGTGGATACAATATACATTGACAACAGTTTTATGTTTATAAATCATCTTGTGAGAACATATTGAACCACACCAGTAAAAACCAGCGTTGAATGTAATGAAACGCCATTTTCTGGGTGAGTCCCGGAGGCTCCCCGGAGCTATCCCAGGCTGATATGCTAATGTCAGACTTTGGCATCAGTCATGTGTATGGAGTTCTTAGGCCTACCGGGGACCACGGCCAGAACCGGGCCCCCTCAGAGAGGCAAGGGGAGCAATGGCCTATAGAAGCCCCCGTGTGATTGGAAGCATTCTATGTCTGCCATCGACCGGGACAGGCACCCAGAAAGGTAAGCGCCCCAAAACAAACCCCTATTCTGGTTAAAATTGCTACCAAAAGCCAAACTAGTGGATAGAACTCCCCAACAGAAAAACAAGCAAACTAGTATGACGTCACACGTCACCGCGCCGCTGTCTGCGCAGCTCCCCCCTCCCCGGGAGGGGGAAGGGGGAGCCCCAGACCTCCCACGCCGGCTATCCACCCATCAGTTCTGAGGCTGGATGTCAAGACACGCGAAAAAAACGCCGACCGGAGGGAGGGAGGGTTGCCGGGGAGCCTCCGGGACTCACCCAGAAAATGGCGTTTCATTACATTCAACGCTGGTTTTCTGGGGGGAGCCCCGTCGGCTCCCCGGAGCTAACTACCCACAGAGGAAGATCAAAAGGGACGGAACCGGGAGGCGGACACCACGCACCCCTCCCCCTGGAAGCGATACAACCGGCAGCAACGCCAACCCAAGGCGCCACAGCCCCGGAAAGTCCTGGGAACAACACAAGAACAACGAGCAGCAAGGCCCCCGAACGAACACCAAAGATCCATGCCCGAAAGACTGCTCGAACACGTCATCCAGACGGCAGCGAGAGCAGCAAAGCCACGAACATCACGGGCAGGAGTTAAGAACACAGGCAGCCGAGCCGCAAGAACACGGCTGACAACCCAGGACACCATCACAGGCGAACCGGGAAGAACAGAACCGGATCAACGCAAAACGCGCTCCGGACACAGACGCCATGGCACACAGCGGAGACCAGGATGGTGCAAGCGGCGCACGAACAGGCCGGAGGGGAAACGACGCACAAGACAGCGTACTAACGGTGTAGAAGCAACACCAAGACCGAAAGCAAGCCAAAGCGGCCCCGCCAGCGCCGCACAAAAGAGAGGCGACAGTATGTGGCACGACGACGGCCCCCAACCCCCACCAAAAACCAAGCCGACGCTAACAAGAGGAACCACCTAAGAAGGGACAGGAAAAGGAAGGACCGCCAAAACACCCCATACTGCCGCCAAGAGAAACACGCAGGTGGGACACCGACCACCAGCTGGAGGCGAGACCACGAGGCAGACGGAAGCAGCCCCGACAAGGCCCCTCCAAGCCCAGGAAAAGGCGGAGCCGCAAGAAGATCTCGGGCGCGACCACCGAACTCAGGTGGCACAAGAAGATGGAACGTCTGCCGACCAGCATCCCAAAGTATCTCCGGGAATTCATCATCTGTCGATGGAGACCTGACCAAATGTAAACTGGGTCAACAAAATTATTCGCACACCCTCCGTCACTATGTGATGGAGTGCGAAAAGATACGTGAAGTTAGAGACAATTCTATAACCAATGTTCCAGCGATGTGCAAAGATTTCATTCAAAAGGATCTGCCACCAGAAATTGTAGCCAAACATCCCCAGTTTGCTAACAGTAGGTAGCAACTGAGTGATTGTAACCTATCCACCGCTGCCCACTGGATGGGGGGCGGTGTGCAGGACAAACATATAAATTTTGACACTAGCACTTCACATGTCAGTTGCTTAATTTAGAACCTGTACTTGAGGTCGATCTCGAACCCATTGTTGATGTGACTACTTATATTGAATTTGTAACTAGCTCATCAAGATTGTAACTTGCTGAGCTAAATGAAGTGTGGGGTTCAGTCCCTGAGCCCATTATGTGCCTCTAACCCTTTCCACTACCGCCCACAAGATGGGTATGGGGTGCATAATAAATGAACGAAACTAACTGCCGAACAGAAGAACTCCAAGCAAGCAAACCTGCCAGGAGTTCAGAAATGACGGGTCCGACGCGGGACATCGCCAGACCCCGAAAAACCCAATTGGCAGGGCAAGCAAGGAAACCAAAGAAGGCGGACGGGTTGCCGCCAGAACCGTACCCGAACCAAGAGGTACGAGCAACTGCAACAGAGACAAAGAAGCACACCACAGGACCCAGGCCGAAAAAAGCCCAAGAAGCCAAGGAACACACATAGAACACCCCTGCGGCAGAGGAGGAAAACAAGGGAACGCACAAGCAAGGAAGTGGTGGAAACCGACCACGCCCCCCAACATAGCAGCAAGTGCAGGCAAAACAGACAAAAGGAGATGCCAGGAAAAACGACAGAGGTGAGACAGTACGAAAGAGCAGAAGCATAAAAACCCCAGGAATAAGGACACGCCACCGCAAAACACGGTACTAAAGCACACGCGCAGTAGTAGCAACAGGCACCACCGCAACATGCCACAGGAAAAGAGCAACTCTCTTCTGCAAAGGCAGAGAATGGAGCAGACAGACCCCAGACAGGGCCCACGGAGACACGACAGAACCCAGCAGGCCCAGGAACCCGCATACCAGGCGACCGACGGCGGAGAAACCCCGCTCAAAATCGGCAGGATAAGGAACTGGGAGCTCACGTACACCCCAAGCCTGGCCCGAGGCCAGGCTAGACCGGCCAGAGGGAGGCCCACCAGGCAGCCACATGGAGCGGCCTGCAGGCCGCTCCATGTGGAGCGGCCTGGCAATCCCCCACAGTGTTCAGCGTTGTTACACCTATAATAGGGTAAGTAACAATTGTAATTACGAAACCATAAGACGCTCATTTCAACATACTAAGTAGGGTAAGGAAGGTCGGTGTTTTCCATGAAGTTCCGAAAAGGAAAACGATGATGTTTAGCATGTCACCCATGCACGTAACTAATAAGGCAAGAACGACTTATTAAATGTTGCGAGGACGGGGTGGTTCAAGAGAGAACTGGAGAAGCACCTCCAAAGGATACCCGATCAACCAGGCTGTGACTCGTACGTTAGGCAGCGAGCAGCCACGTCCAACAGCCAGGATGAGCAGTCCAGGAGGCCTGGTCGACGATCGGGCCGCAGGGACGCTAAGCCCCGGAAGCACCTCAAGGAAAACCCCAAGGTAATTTTCCAGCAAGAAGGCGTATGCTCGCACGTAGGTCTTTTAACAACTGCAGACCTCTGAAGGATATACAGTGTTCCCCGATGGTGCCTATAGCACCACTGCACTCCACTGGTACTATCCCGCAAGTTCTACCAGATAAGCGGGACCCAAAAACCAGAGTGCAAAAACCTTGCAAGCACAGCCAGGAGCCCTACCAGGCGAGTACAGAAACCAACACCACAACCCCCACACCTCATAACACTAACAAAGGTGGAACCCCTGAATGACCCTAGCATGGGTTGGACATGCACAAGAGTGGGACAGGAAGGGGTGAAAAGGGGGACAGACACTGGTGTGCGAACGGTCTCAGTCGTACAAAAAGATACCCAAATAAAGACAGGTATATAACACCGCATCCAGCACCCTGCCAAAAGACGCCAGACCGCAGAAACTCACCTGGCTAACGGTAGCACGAAGTGACACGACTCAACCGAGCCCAGAAGAACCTGGGAGCACT
>WNGS01116991.1:0-11515 GCA_020271785.1 Procambarus virginalis
CTTTCACTATTCTCAAGATGCCCTGGCTGTCTGGATGAACAGAGACTATTTGACCTAAAGGCCACTCTGAGCGTGGTCCATCACTATCCACCAAACTATGTCACCAGGGTTCAAGTTAATTCTGTTGTAGGGTTGTTTGCCCCGTAATGATACTCTCTCAGAGCTGTAAGGTATTCTCGAGTCCATACGTCATTCCACCGACTTATCACCCTTGATAGATGTTTGAAACGTTGAACCAAATCACTCTCTTTGACATATGAAGGATCCTCTGGTTCCTCGTCCGTAAGGGACACAAGTGTTTTGAGAGGTCTACCATACATCAAATGAGCTGGACTTAATGGTTCACGCTGCAAAACATCATCAGAGAGGTAGGTAAGTGGTCGGTTATTGACTCGTGCTTCTATCTCTATGACTACTGTTTGAAGCTCCTGCAGGTCAATCTTTTGGCGGTGTAGGGTTTTCCGTAGAGAACGTTTTACCGTACCAACCATGCGTTCATAGAAGCCTCCGTGCCATGGTGCTCTGGGAGGTATGAATTTCCAATGGCACTGCCGTTGATTTAGGGCTGTGCGTACCTTTGGATGTGTCCAGATTTTCCTCAGACATGCTTCTCCTGCCACTAAGTTGGACCCATTGTCTGAGATCATTAACTTAGGACAGGATCTACGTGAAGCAAACCTGCGGAAAGCCTGTAAGAATGCTTCGGCACTCATATCGGGAGTCACTTCTAGATGGACTGCCCTTGTTGTGGCACAAGTAAAAAGACAGATGTAAGCTTTTACTGGTTTCTTGTCTTTAGTGCCTGTAAGTGTTAGTGCTCCTGTGAAATCTACTCCTGTAGTCTCAAAGGGACGAATATGTACGACTCGTTCCTTCGGAAGTGGAGGTGGGCCAGGATATGGACACACTCTGGCATCGTATCTCCGGCAAACAACACAGGATTTGATTATTGATTTTACTGTCTGTCTACCTTGGGGTAGCCAGTACTGTTGTCTTAAGTCTGTGAGAGTATCTAATACCCCACCATGCAGAGTGCAGTATTTGTGTATATGTAACACAATTAGTTTGCTTACTATGTGGTGACGAGGGAGCAATATTGGATTTTTTGCTTCCAAATCTATGTCAGCGTGCTGTAAGCGGCCTCCGCATCTGATTATGTTATAATTGTCAGTGTCTAACCAGAGACCCAGATCACGTTGTAGCTTCTTTGGAACATTGTCAAATTCTGTCCCGAATGTGTCGATCTGAGCTCTTTTGACCCAATACCTTAGGGCATTAGGGAATTTATGCTTGATTCCTATTTTCTTTAGAAAATCAAACACTACTTGGGTGACACCTATAAGTTTGTTCAGTTCAGAGTACCGAGTAGGATCAATTACCAAAGTCCGAGGTGGTTCTGGGTTCTCAGTGGGAACAGTAACATTGGTCACAATGACTTGTGGCTTTTGTTCAGGCCACTGGTCGCTGATTAGCCACTGAGGTCCATTGAACCACATCTCTGCCTTTGTTAATTGCCGTAAAGTCAGTCCTCGGGAGAGATAGTCAGCTGGATTCTCTTTTGTGGGTACATATCTTAGTTTATACCCTGCTGACAACTCTCGTATTTCCTTAACGCGGTTACTCACGTAAGGATTCTTACTGTTATTGTTCTTAACCCACTGTAGTACTGCCTCATTATCTGACCAAACTACTGTTTCTTTAAAGTGGATGTGGCGTAAGGCCTTGATCAAATAATGAGCCAATCTTACTCCTAACAGTAAGGCTGTTAATTCCAGTTGTGGCAGTGATCTTTTCTTTAAAGGTGCCACTCTGGCCTTTGATGTGAGCAAATTGGCTTGCCCATTTGTGACCAGGTAAGCTACTGTTCCATAAGCCTTTCCTGAGGCATCACAGAATACATGTAGCTTAATTGGTTCTTTTTCATTTACTACTGTGTTCCTGGGGAACTTGACAGACTCTAGGGTACTTAAATCTTTTACTAACCTTGCCATTTTTCTTGTAGAGCAGGTGTTAGAAGATCATCCCAGCCTATCTTTTGTTGCCAACATTCCTGTATTATCAACTTCCCATTAATCAGTACTGGGCTTAATAGTCCTAATGGGTCGAAGGGTTTGCTGACTTGTGATAGTAATTTTCTCATTGTTAAGTTAGTGGTATCAGGCTCCACTGACTTGATTGTCAACTGATCTGTTGTCGTGTTCCATTCGACACCTAGTACCTTTGTCATCTCGGGTACCTGGTAATCGGGAAATTCAGTTGAGATCAGTTGATTTAATTTTTCATTGTTAGAGACCCAAGATTGGAGAGGCATATTGGCTCCCATTAATTCTCGATTGGCCTCATGGTATATGTCCAACAGTTTACTTTCACTGTTGGTTGTACCTTGAAAATTATCCACATACAGGTTTTTGCTAATTTCCGTCTTGTTTGGGCTATTGGACTTCTTCAAGTGCGTATCCAAGGTAGCTTGGAGCAGAAAAGGAGATGACGTGGCGCCAAAAAGGACAGAGGCAAACCGGTAAGTGATTAATTCACTGTTCGGATCGTTAGGATCCTTAATCCATAGGAACTTTGTGTAGTTCCGGTCTTCTTCTTGAAGACCTACCCTAAGGAATGCCTTGCTGATGTCGGCCGTATATGCATAAGTCCCAATACGGAACTTTAACAGCACGTCGTAAAGCCTTTGTGTTAGGCTAGGGCCAGTTTGAAGACAGTCGTTTAACGAAACACTACTCGGCCTCATTTTAGCACTGCAATTAAATACTATCCGTAATGGGGTAGTTGCAGAATTCTTCTGTACACAATGATGTGGTAAGTAGTGACCTTCCTTTGGGTTATCATTTGTAACAACTTCGATAAATTTGTCATCGAGTTGCTTCTGTATTATTTCATGGTACAACTTCAAGTTCTCAGGTTGTCTTTGTAAGCGCAACACCTGTGATCTCAATTGGTTTTGTGCCATAAAATGGTTGACGGGTAGCTGAGGGTGATTCAGCTTCCATGGTACCTGACCCAGTATTGATTATCTCTGTATATAACTGAGTCCAGGTATTGTTTGTAAGTCCAGTCATCATCTGGGCTAGGTTGTTCAGGGACAATGCCGAGAGTTGCCAGGTCCCATAACTTGTGTACAGGGGGATCAAGCTCTTCCTCGGACATGTCTCTGAGTTGCAGTGGAGACTGGTCTCCTAGTCATGCAACCATTACTGGGTTGGCATGTTGGTGTTCTACAGGTGCGGGTTGGTTTAGCCGTAATACAGGGCCTGTTAGCAAATAGCCACCTGCAGATGGTAACACGTTCATACCGTGTTTGTATTCCTTTCCTTTGATAAACTTATGGTAGACATCTGATCCCATAAGGATTCCAATATTGGAAAGGTTATCTGTTGTGATTTTATCAGCCAAATGAATTCCCCTTTTTTCTAGGAATTTGGCTGTTGTCCCCAGACCATATACATATAGATCTGTTGGGAATCTATCTACTACTAGAGCTTGTACATTTTGTTCGTAACCTCCTAATCGTACTTTGGGTTGTACTACCTTGAAAACTCGGGCTCCTGAGTCAGTCAGGAATCCTGCTATGTTTATTCGTGTCTCCTCTACAGGTGTAAGTTTCAGGGTATCTACCAACTCTTTGGATATAAAGGTCAATTGGGACCCTTGATCAAATAATCCACGTACGGTGGCTTTGTTCTCTCCATTTCTAATGATCAATCGTGCAGTAGGTAGAGCTGATTTATGTTTAGACCTTGTTGAGAAAACACTTATGTCAGGTAGCACAGTACAAAGCTGTACTGAGGTGTTAGTTCCTTCCTCCTCCTGTGGTTTGGCAGACTTTGTACTTGAATCCCCACAAAGTGCTGTATGGTGTTGACCCTTATGGCACCTATAACAGGTGCGTATTGTTGATGTGCAGCTGTCGGGATGATGTTCCCTTATACACTTGGTACATCTATGTAACTCCTTGAGTCGTTTTATGCGTGTTGCACGATCGGGGTATCGTCTGCAATTGTACATGGAATGTGATTGTTCACAGAACAGACATGGTCTCCAGACGTTAACAGTATCTTGAGGAGTCACCGATTTGGGTGACGCGTTACCTGTAGGTTTGGAGGTACCAACTGCGTATGTGCCCACACTGCCTTGTCTCCACTTTGGGGAGGGAGAAGTTGTTTTAGATTTGTTTGGAGTACTGTTTGTACTCTGTTGTTTACTATTAGTAGTAGACGAAGGTTTAGATGTCGCTTTTTCATCTGGGATAACTCTTTCTCGTTCTATGATGGTTTGTAACCCCTTTGTAATCTCTGTTACTGTCAGATATGACTTTCCATACAACACAAACAACTTATCCAGGATGTCCCTGGGTAATTTGCGAGTCATATGGACTTGGATTATCCAGTCTGATTCATCCAAGTTTACTTTATTTTTAAGTGCCTTAAGCAAAGACTCAAGCTCCAATCTAAAGGCTTGGAGTGAGACTGCTGTATTATTTGGATGTTTAATATCTAACAGCTTCTGGGTTAAAATTCTGATAGTCCTTTCAGGCTTCGCATAGTTGTCCTTGAGTAGTTGTACAGCATTGTCATAATCGTCATCTGTGTGATTCAGATTACAGACTACCTGAAAGGCTTCATCCTTCAAGACACTCTGTAAATACGTAAACTTTGTCGTCTTTGGTACATTGACATTAGAATCCACAGAATCGACAAATTTGCTCCAGAAATTGTCCCAATTCTCGTCCTCTGTTCCAGAAAAAGTTGGGAGACTGAGTGATGGTAATTTGACTTCTGGTGCTGTCTGATTCTGGGTAGTTGTAGCTGCAACATTTATATTGGCCTTATGGGCGTTTATCAAATCTTCATAACGTTGTAATTGTTCAAACATTGCATCTTCATAATCAGAGTGTTCTTGGAGAATGTTGTTCATCGTATCTTCATCAATACTAGAATTGTTCAGTAAATCTTGATACTGTTTCATTTGTTGCAACACACGGTCATATTTGTTCCGTGTAAGCTTAAGATAGTTTTCCAGTGCTGCATAATTAACTGGAGTTTGATTACTCATGTCTTCACATTTGTTAATCTGCCTTGTGAGATGCCCCTTTAAGGCCCTAAGGGTTAATTTTACATTTTGGAGTGTAGACATCTTGGAAGTACTTGCTAGTCGTATGGACTTTTAACTATTTGGCACTTGAATTAGTAAAGCAACTAGTTTCCGAACTAGAGCTGTTTATCATTTAAAATATATACTACTGTATAATCATACACGCTATAATTTGAGTGGTAAGCCTGTATCAATGCTGGTATTCCGCAAGCTAGCCCGTCTTTATCACTCTTGGTTGGTACAGAGACACAGGTTAACACTCAAAGGTGAAATGATTATAGTTAAATTATACCTATAATTATATGTATGAATATCAGGTTGACAACACAACTCGGGTTGTCATGAATACTGCATAAAAATATGTACTTGCTAGGTTGTAATATATGTTCAACTCTAGACAAGTGTAAAAAATTCTTACCCTTACACCAGGTTAGCACAATAAATTAAACTAGGTTGCTGTACAACACCAGCCTAAAATGTCCTACCCTTGTGCAAGAATTTGCTGTAAACAATGTGGTATGCAGTATGTAATGGTGCAATATTAAAGTAATGTTTATACTTAAATTACAAAAACATTTATAAGTAACTTATAAGTAAAGTAGCCTCTTATCAACCTCTTGTAATGAAAAAGGCACAATAGTTCTTTGGCACAGGCCTCAGAACAATAATTGTGCTTTGTTGTAGTTTTGTTTGCTATGAGATTGAAAAGTTAGGCTAGAAAATGTAAATATAGCAATGTCTTTCTGCTATAATATTGCACTACTAATGTATATCAGGATTTTATAACTAGATGCAATGTACCTACTGGTTAACTGTAATAATCATCTAGGTTCAAAGGACCATATTTATGTGGTAAAAACTCCAGGCAGTATATCTTCTTTTAATTGACTTCAGTAAATTAAAGTTTATCTTATTTTTTCTTAGTAGGTAAGAAATTGAGTGGACTGTATGTACTTGTTAAAACTGCCTGAAATTAATCTCACACAAATGGGGGGGACAATTTGTAGCTTAAACCACTTTGTAATGGCTCCTTCTTAAACTGCAAATTGTTTACCTAAGTTTAATTATATTATTTTATCATACCACATATGGTGGTCTAATCTACTATTATTTCAACAATTATTACTAGTTATGAATACTACTACTACAATAACTAGAATGGCCTTATCTGAGCCTGTAGTAAGGGCCTGCTAAGACCGTGTCATGTTAGCATCTATGTGGGTGTGGCCCTGTGCCTCATGGTGCCAATGGCGGCTGTGGAGGCCTACAAGGCTGGCAACAGCTAGGTACATGTGCATAGTTCTACTGCTCAGCTACTTGCTGTTCCAAGTCACAATTTTACCTGTATGGGATGCAAAGAGTTAATATCTGTTCCCTGAACATATCAATACAGGTATAACATGGTATGTGAGGGCTGTAAAAATGGGGTACACGTACATGGTGTTGGTGTTGTTCATATATCATAACCGACTTATCTTAATAATGTTAAAAATGTGCACACAAATTTAAACATAAAGATACTTGGTAAGCCGGATACTGGAGTGCTCTTATTTGTAGTAGTGGTGTTGCTATGGCAGTTTCTTAAGGCAGAGTAGGTCTATCCTATGTGGCCAATAACACAACACACACACGAGCACCCATTGTTATTGTTTTCGTGTGAGCGTGGCGTCTGTAAGAGACGCTCTGCCTCCCTAGTTGTTCCAATATTTTTCCACTTCTAAGTTAAATTTACGTTAACAAGGGAATCAAGCTATATTTTGGTGTTAATAATTATATTCAGTCTTATTGAACACTTTTTTATTCAATTTAGACATTAAACTGTTGTATGAACAGTGGTTTAATAATGTAAATACTGCGGCGACGTCGATGACGTCACGGAGTCTCCCATTCTCTAATTTTAAGAGGATACTGTTAAGGGAAGACTATACTATTTGTGTATAAGTGTGTCGGTTTCCCGACAAAAGCCAGAATTTGGCTCCAAAATATGGCTCAAGTGTCGAATTTGTGATGTTTGCGATATTTTGAAAACTGAAGGGGGGTTTGGGCAAAATGTGAACCTTCGCTACTGTCAGTAATAAGCATATTTTCGGTATAAAAAGTCGTAATTTCAAACTTCGAATACGTGCAGAGAGCCAAAATTTGGCTCCAAAATATGGCTCAAGCGTCGAATTTGGGATGTTTGGAATATTTTGAAAACTGCAGAGGCTGTTTGGGCAAAATGTGAACCATCTCTGCTCTCAGAAATTTGCATATTTTCGGTATAAAAAGTCGTAATTTCAAATTGCGAATGCGTGCAGAGAGCCAGAATTTGGCTCCAAAATATGGCTCAAGCGTCGAATTTGGGATGTTTGGGATATTTTGAAAACTGCAGGGAGGGTATGTGGAAAATGCTCTCTGCACGTATTCGCAGTTTGAAATTACGAATTTTATACCAAAAATGTGCCAATTAGAGAGCGGCGATGGGTCACATTTTGCCCAAACCACCCTGAAATTTTCAAAATATCCGAAAGATCCCAAATTCGACCCTTAAGCCATATTTTGGAGCCAAATTCTGGCTCTCTGAACGTATTCGTAGTTTGAAATTACGACTTTTTTTTACCGAAAATATGCCAATCACTGAAAGCAGCGATGGATAGCATTTTGCCCAAACCCTCCCTACAGTTTTCAAAATATCCCAAACATCCCAAATTCGACGCTTGAGCCATATTTTGGAGTCAAATTCTCGCTCTCTGCACGTATTCACAGTTTGAAATACCGAATTTTTATACCGAAAATATGCAATTACTGCTAGCGGCGATGGGTCATATTTTGCCCAAACCCCCACTGTAGTTTTCAAAATATCCCAAACAATCCAAATTCGAAGATTGAACCATATTTTGGAGCCAAATTCTGGATTTCTGAGCTTATTCGCAGTTTGAAATTACGACTTTTTATGCCGAAAATATGCCAATTACTGAAAGCGGCGATGGACAAAACAAAACAAAACTTCGACAAAACCCTCCCTGCAGTTTTCAAAATATCCTAAACATTCCAAATTTGACGCTTGAGCCAAATTTTGGAGCCAAATTCTGACTCTTTGCACGTATTCGCAGTTTGAAATTACAAATTTTATACCGAAAATATGCCAATTTCTTAGAGCGGCGATGGGTCACATTTTGCCCAACCCACCCTGCAGTTTTCAAAATATTCCAGACATCCCAAATTCGACGCTTGAGCCATATTTGAGTGCCAAATTCTGGCTCTCTGCACGTATTCGCAGTTGTAAATTACGACTTTTTATACCGAAAATATGCCAATTACTGAGAGGGGCGATGTGTCACATTTTGCCCAAACCTCCCAACAGTTTTATAATATATCACAAACATCCCAAATTCGACCCTTAAGCCATATTTTGGAGCCAAATTCTGGCTCTCTGCATGTATTCGCAGTTTGAAATTACGACTTTTTATACCGAAAATACGCCAATTACTGAGAGCGGCGATAGGTCACATTTTGCCCAAACCCCTCTGCAGTTTTCGGCAATGTTCTGGCACAGAGAAAGCTCCAACGAGACTGGAGGAGGTCTAACGGGTAAACGAAGGGAGTAAGCCCCCTCTCTCGCATGTAGTGAACGAATTCACTACATATACGATATATATGATGCAAACTCGTATTTAATAGCAAATGCACATTAAATACTTTATTTTCAATCAACCATTTGTATCTCGGTAAAGTAGCGAGTAGGACATTAATTAGGCGAGAAGCCTTGTTTTAATTGCATGTTTCGACGTTTCAGCCGTATTAGAGCTGATGCAGAGGAGGCAACGGCAACTTGTCTGATTAAAGCTAAAACCGCTCTAATCCGGCTGAAACGTCGATATATGCAATAAAAACAGGGTTTCTCTCCTAATCAATATCTTACTCGCTAATTTAACGAGGTACGAATGGTTGAATGAAAACAATGTATTTAATGTGAATTTGCAATAAATTACGCGTATACATCAGATTTGTCGCATATGTAATGAATTAATAACAATAAACTGACAATCCGTATCCAAGGAGAGAAACCCTGATTTTATTGCATATTTCGACGTTTCACCGCATTATAGCTGTTTTTGCAGTACATCTTCTTTCTGTAACATACACGGAAAATCTGGAACATTTTAGTTAATTCTAATGAAAACACATTGATTTGTGTGATTTGCACGAATAATGGACTATCTCGTCGTATTTCCCACGTTTTTAAGGATTGCCAGTTTATTGTTATTAATTCATTACATATGCGACAAATCTGACGTATACGCGTAATTAATTGCAAATTCACATTAAATACATTATTTTCAATCAACCATTCGTACCTCGTTACAATAGCGACTAAGATATTGATTAGGAAAGAAACCCTGTTTTTATTGCATATTTCGACGTTTCAGCCGCATTAGAGCTGATGCGGAGGAGGCAACGGCAACATGTCTGATTAGAGCTAAAACAGCTCTAATGCGGCTGAAACGTCGAAATATGCAATAAAAACAAGGTTTCTCGCCTAATCAATGTCCTACTCGCTACTTTACCGAGATACAAATGGTTGATTGAAAATAATGTATTTAATGTGCATTTGCTATTAAATACGAGTTTGCATCATATATATCGTATATGTAATGAATTCGTTCACTACATGCGAGAGAGGGGGCTTACTCCCGCCGTTTACCCGTTAGACCTCCTCCAGTCTCCAGCAATGTTCTGGCACAGAGAAAGCTCCAACGGGTAAACGGCGGAAATAAGCCCCCGCTCTCGCATGTAGTGAACGAATTCACTACATATATTCAATCAACCAATCGTACCTGCGAATACGTGCAGAGAGCCAGAATTTGGCTCCGAAATATGGCTCAAGGGTCGAATTTGGGATGTTTGCGATATATTTTAAAACTGCAGGGGGGTTTGGGCAAAAATGTGACCCATCGTCGCTCTCAGTAATTGGCATATTTTCGGTATAAAAAGTCGTAATTTCAAACTGCGAATATGTGCAGAGAGCCAGAATTTGGCTCCCAAATATGGCTCAAGCTTCGAATTTGGGATGGTTGGGATATTTTGAAAACTTCAGGGTGGGTTTGGCAAAATGTGACCCATCGCCGCTCTTAGTAATTGGTAT
Source organism: Procambarus virginalis (assembly GCA_020271785.1). Lineage (NCBI taxonomy): Eukaryota > Metazoa > Arthropoda > Malacostraca > Decapoda > Cambaridae > Procambarus > Procambarus virginalis. Next base: position 10,229 of record WNGS01116991.1, read on the forward strand.
ATTTTCGGTATAAAATTCGTTCTTTTAAACTGCGAATACGCGCAGAGAGCCAGAATTTAGCTCCAAAATGTTGCTGAAGCGACGAATTGGGAAGTTTGGGATGTTTTGAAAACTGCAGGGAGGGTTTGGGAAAAATGTGATCCATCGCCGCTATCAGTAATTGGCATATTTTCGTTATTAAATGTCGTAATTTCAAACTGCGAATACGTGCAGAGAGCTAGAATTTGGCTCCAAAATATGGTTCAAGGGTCGAATTTGGGACGTTTTGGATATTTTGAAAACTGCGATTGGGGGCTTGGGCAAAATGTGTCCCATCGCTGCTCTCAGTATATGACATATTTTCGGTATAAAAATTCATAATTTCAAACTGCGAATACGTGCCGAGAGCCAGATTTTGGCTCCAAAATATGGCTCAAGCTTCGAATTTGAGATGTTTGGGATATTTTAAAAACTGCAGGGAGTGTTTGGGCAAAATGTAACCCATCGCCGCTCTATGTAATTGGCATATTTTCGGTATAAAAATTCGTAATTTCAAACTGCGAATACGTGCCGAGAGCCAGAATTTGGCTCAAAAATATTGATCAAGCGTCGAATTTGGGATGTTTCGGAAATTTTGAAAAATGCAGGGGTTTTTGGGTAAAATTTGACCCATCGCCGCTCTCAGTTATTGGCATATTTTCGGTATAAAAAATCGTAATTTCAAACTGCAAATACGTGCTGAGAGGCAGAATTTGGTTCCAAAATATGGCTCAAGGGTCGAATTTAAGATGTTTTGAAAATTTTGAAAACTGCAGGGGTGTTTGTGCAAAGTGTGACCCATCGCCGCTCTCAGTAATTGGCATATTTTCGGTATAAAAAAATCGTAATTTCAAACTGCGAATACGTGCTGAGAGCCAGAATTTGACTCCAAAATATGGCTCAAGGGTCAAATTTGGGATGTTTCTGATATATTTTAAAACTGCAGGGGGATTTGGGCAAAATGCGACCCATCGCTGCTCTCAGTAATTGGCATATTTACGGTATAAAAAGTCGTAATATCAAACTGCAAATAAGTGCAGAGAGCCTCCAAAATCCTCCTTGGCTCCAAAATATGGCTCAAGCTTCGAATTTGGGATGTTTTGGATCCATCCATCGATTTGGATTTTTTTCCATCGCTGCTTTCAGTAATTGGCATATTTTCGGTAAAAAAAGTCGTAATTTCAAACTTCGAATACGTGCAGAGAGCCAGAATTTGGCTCAAAATATGGCTTAAGGGTCGAATTTGGGATCTTTCGGATATTTTGAAAA
>WNGS01116998.1:6996-21996 GCA_020271785.1 Procambarus virginalis
ATGTGCCCGCCCCGACAGAGGTCTCTACCGCTCACTATAGGTCGCCAACTGGTGTTTACCATGTCCAGTAACACCTCAGTGGAATAGTAGTAATATAGTAGTGGCCCCAGGGAATACTAATCAATTTGGTAACAGGTAAGTATATTCTTAAATCACTCACTCTTAGATAGTCTCAATAGCAACAAGGTAATGGAGGGTTGACTCAAACACAGCGGTGGTTTTGTAGTTTACTTAAAAGATCAAAGAATCATAACTCTGCATCAACAACATGGCAAAGGAATAAATGAGCAACCTTCTCTCCGCCTCTTCACAATTCTGGAACACTCCTGGAATGGCAACACTCCCAGTTGACGTGCGTTCCCACGCGCCACATGCAGTGTTATCGAACGTTTGGCAACTCACACTCCTCACTGTTCCTCACACTGCTCACTTCCTCACTATACTCACACTATTGGCGTGAGGCGCCTATTATTCCCTCGTATTCACAGTATATCACAACACTGGCATAATCACAGTTAACCACTAGACATATGAACATATTATTTAATAACTCCAGTATATATAGTTCACTTTATCAATATTTATAATAACGAGGTAACTCTAGGCACACAGCCTTACACTATTAAATTGTATATTTATATATATAACCTCTGGCACGAACTTATAATATAAATGACATGTAAATATGAATGTCCTCATCACAGTAATCTCTTCATCAAATCACAGGTGCCATCACACACCATATATATATACCTCGTGAGAGCTCTATAGCGTCTCCCTTCACAACTGTGTCGTACTAGAATCATAGACATTGGTGAGCCCTACTCACGACATAGAAGATACTCTGGCTAATCACTAACTAAATGGGAATGGGAGGGAAAACTGAATTACCTACTTCCACCATAAATGATGTGGACTCGTCCTCTGTTGAGGGTTGAATTGAAGCTCCTGGTCCCGGCTCACGATTTGCTGTAGGGAACACCCCCTCCCCCCCCACACACACTGATGCTCTTCCTAGGACCTCAACCAACATCCAAAAAGCACGTCTTCTCCGTACTGCTTCTCTTTGCAGGCTCCGTGCTCCTCCACAACTTCTTGAAGGGTTGGAGTCGGTCTCCTGGCCGTCGCCTTCTCCTCACAACTACGTCTGCAGTCCTTATTCCCGCGGCTGCAATCGTTCGTATTCCCAGCTAGTTTGTTCTTCTTCTTCCTCACGGTGAACTGGCCCAGCCGCTTCGTCATCACCTGACTGGTGAAACTGTACAGTCGTCCCTAACGTCACTGCCCAGGCTTCATTCTTGCTAAGCACCTGTCACTGGAGCACTTGTTGCTCGTTTCCCCTCAATTCCTTCTTCTGTCTGCCTCACGGAGTTCATGAAGACCTCACAGGATGCTCGTAGACCACTGGTGATGCGTATATTCACCGGAGATGGGCGAATACTGTCAGACTGACAGGACCCCCTTATCGCACGTCCGCTCTTGACGAAGTGTCGTATCTAACTCATGGCGCCACGGGGGCGTGCGGCCTGGACCTACCTCCACTCGTGATGTCACACTTGCCAGGGGTATTTCTCATTGGCTCCCTGTACCACGTCACCGTTCTTGGCCAATCCGGTGCCACTGACGTCATAACATTTTGGCGCGAAAACATAGGATTCGGCACCATCTTGACGTCCAAAAAGGCCTAAGCCATTGGCCAAAACACTCTTCTTTAGTTAATTTCTCTCCTATGCGAGAACACCTCATGCTCCCACATATGTCAAATCGTTCTTTGGAAGGCAGAGAACGTTCGGGTAAAGTAGATATGACTCTTACAGCTGGCATGGGAGAAATATAAGGGGGGGGGGGACACCATCACAACACACACACACGAGGGGCCTCGTAGCCTGGTGGATAGCGCAAAGGACTCGTAATTCTGTGGTGCGGGTTCAATTCCCGCACGAGGCAGAAACAAATGGGCAAAGTTTCTTTCACCCTGAATGCCCCTGTTACCTAGCAGTAAATAGGTACCTGGGAGTTAGTCAGCTGTCACGGGCTGCTTCCTGTGTGTGTGTGTGTGTGTGTGTGTGTGTGTGTGTGTGTGTGTGTGTGTGTGTGTGTGTGTGTGTGGAAAAAAAAGTAGTTAGTAAACAGTTGATTGACAGTTGAGAGGCGGGCCGAAAGAGCAAAGCTCAACCCCCGCAAACACAACTAGGTGAATACAACTAGGTGAATACACACACACACACACAGAACTAAGAGGCACGAGTTACGAGGAAAGGCTGCGGGAAATGCACCTTACGGCACTGGAAGACAGAAGAGTAAGGGGAGATATGATCACAACCTACAAAATCCTCAGAGGAATCGACCGGATAGACAAGGACAAACTATTCAACACTGGGGGGACGCGAACAAGGGGACACAGGTGGAAACTGAGTACCCACATGAGCCACAGAGACGTTAGAAGGAACTTTTTCAGTGTCAGAGTAGTTAACGGATGGAATGCTTTAGGCAGTGATGTGGTGGAGGCTGACTCCATACACAGTTTCAAGTGTAGATATGATAGAGCCCAGTAGGCTCGGGAATCTGTACACCAGTTGATTGACAGTTGAGAGGTGGGACCAAAGAGCCAAAGCTCAAACCCCGCAAGCACAAATAGGTGAGTACACACACACACACACACACACACACACACAAGGGGCTACTTCTCAAGGGGCTACTCAATTTGGAGACGGGACAGAAAAATTAGGAAAGGCGGTGGCGTTGCTGTGCTGGTGAAAGAACACCTAAAGGTGAAAGAAATAATGACTGCCAATCCACAAGAAGTTGACATAATAGCACTAGAGATCTGCCATGAGGATGATAAACTAATGATCATAAATGCATATAGTCCACTGCCAAGCAGCACATGGTCAAAGGAGGAGCTAGATCAGGGGTGGGCAACCTCTGGCATGCGTGCCAAACTTGGCACGCCGATGACTTTCTCTGGCACGCAAGAGCATTCTGGAATTATGTAAAATAAAGAAAACCCTCTAATTTTCATAAAAGAAAAAAAATCCTCTGAAGATTTTTCTTATGTTCATTGTCTCGTCACGCTTACCTCAAACATTGGCTTATTAAACTTATTGATTGGTATTAGAATAAACGTACGTATACTTTACTACAAAGTTTGTGTGTGCTATAATATTAACAGGAAATAAATAATTCTTTAAATACTCGCATTTCAGTAGAAGTAGGCTAATTCATTTCTCGTCACTGCACTTCACAGCGACAACACAATCCGTTATCATTGCTATTCATTGGAGTTACTCATCATATACTATTTTGACTTACTTTTGATCTTCCTTCTCTTCCATGCATATCAATATATTACTTATTTTAATTTCATGCCCTTTACAGATTGTACAGAATGTCACCACCACCAGCTAAGAAACGATGTCAGTCAAATGAAGAGGATATTAGAGAATTTAAGGAATACTGGACTGAAAAGTTTGGCATGATTAAGAAGGATGATAAAGCTTTATGCATTTTCTGTTCTGACACAGTTGTTTGTAGAACTTCTTCTGTAAAGAGACATTTTGAAAATGTTCATAAGAACTTAAGCAATAAAACTGAGGAGGAACAAAGAGAATTAATTTCTCGTGAACTGAGCAAGACAAAAACACAAGCTGAAACTTTTATGAATTATATTTCAGGTAGGCCCAGTTCCAACTTAGTTGCTGCTAGTTTTGAAGTTTCAAAAGTTATTGCCCAACACGGAAAGCCTCTCTGTGATGGGGAGTATATTAAAGAAGCTTGGCTAGAATGTGCACCTTTTCTTTTTGACAACTTTTCAGAAAAGAAAAAGATTATTCAGCGCATTAAAGATTTGCCTGTGAGTAGGAAAACAGTTAAGGATAGGATACTTAAGTTGGAAAGAAATACAGCTGAACAATTGACAAAAGATTTGTCTTCATGCAAGTTTTTTCTATTTGCGTTGATGAAAGTACAGACATTACATCATTAGCTAGGCTAGCCATATATTCTAGATTTTGTAGGGGTGATGAAGTATGTGACGAGATGGTTGCTCTTGCATCACTACCTGAGCGTACTACCGGGGCTGAAATATGTAAAACAGTTGTGAGCGAATTCTCTACTCGGCAAATTGACATTTCAAAAGTAGTATCCGTCACAACAGATGGTGCCCCAAACATGACTGGTAAGAAGGCAGGATTTGTAAATCTGTTTGCAAAAAGTGTTGGTCATCCACTGATTGGCTTCCATTGCATCATACATGAGGAGGCTTTATGTGCAAAAGCTGGCCTAAAGGAACTGCAAGAAGTGATGCAAACAGTTACCAAGGTTGTTAATTACATTTGTGGTCGGCCTTTAAATAAAAGACAATTTCAAACTCTACTGGATGAGGTAGAATCTGTGTATAAAGGACTGAAAATGTACAGCCATGTTCGTTGGCTTAGCAGAGGCTTGGTTCTGAAACGATTTATTGAATGCTTAGATGAGATAAAGCTCTATTTGAACGACCAACAAGTGTCATACCATGAATTTTCTGACATCGTGTGGGTTTGTAAACTGATGTTTTTTGCAGATTTTTGTGAACATTTAAATGAATTGAATATTAAGTTACAGGGCTCTGGTAAGACACTTGATGTTATGTTTTGTTACATAAAAGCTTTTGAAATGAAGCTTAAAATTTTTAAGAGGGATGTAGATAATGAGAGATTTAGATACTTTCCAAACCTAAAGAGGTACATCAGTGATCTAAAAGATGACAGAACAGACCACAAATGTCTTCAAAAGCTGTTTGTAAACATTATCGAGTCAACAGTTTGGCAGTTCTCTACAAGATTTGCCAAATTCAGAGAACTGGAAGACACAGTAAAGTTCATCAAGTTTCCAGACAGCATCAAAATGGATGAACTAAACTTGTAAATGTTTTCATGGATAGACATGGATGATTTTGAGATGCAGTTGACTGAATTTCATAGTAGCTCAATTTGGAAGCAGAAATTTGTTGACCTTAGAGTTGACTTGGAAAATATTGAGAGAGATTAGAGATGAAAGTAACAAAGAGAAATGCGGAAAACGAAGTATTAAGGACTTGGAATACTATTCCAGAAAATTATGTCTGTTTAAAAAACCTTGCAACAGCATTGCTAACCATGTTTTCGTCTACATATGCTTGCGAATCTTTGTTCTCAATTATGAACTTTGTTAAGTCTCGTAACAGGAGTAGCATGACAGATGAAACTAGCGCTGCATGCATATCTCTCAATGTTACTAAATATAAACCCGATGTAAAATCTCTGTCATCAGTTATGCAGCAGCAGAAGTCTCACTGACAGTATATAAAAGGAGTCAACAAGTTTTTTATCTGTTGTATTCTATTAAAGTCACAAAAGCTTAAAGGCTGTTGAAATGTACTTCTGAGGATAAATAAAAAAAAAATCTGTTTTTTTTTATACTATGTTTTACTGCACTGAGGTAATTTATTATTTTTTCGTTTAAAAAGTTCTTAAGAGATACCAAATATGTTCTAAAGAAAATGGTTGGCACGTGGAAAAAGTTTGTGTCAGAAACTTGGCTGATTTTGGCACGCACTCTCAAAAAGGTTGCCCACCCCTGAGCTAGATAGTAAACGCGAAGGTCTTATAACAATAATGAGAGAGATTATAGCGAGAGCGGATAACGATAGATCACAACTGTTGATAGTCGGTGACTTTATTTATTTATTTATACATATACAAGAAGGTACATTGTGAATGTGGGGATACATAACTTGGTAATTACAATCTTGTAAAGCCACTAGCACTTCAACTTGAAATCCATAGACTGGGAAGCATATGAAGCTAAAACAGAAGATTTTTGGACCTGTAGATTTGTAGACCTCATCCTGGAAACATTCTTGTATCAACATGTTAAACAAGCTACGAGGATGAGGGAAGGGGACGTTCCCTCCATGCTAGATTTGATATTTACCAGGAAGGAGGAAGAGATATTTGACATTCACTACCTTCCTCCCTTGGGTAAAAGTAACCATGTCTTTTTGGGAATAAAGTATGCAATGTGTTATATTCTGGAAGAAAATAAGGAGGTTGAAGCAGTTGAAAAACCTAACTTCAGGAGAGGACATTATGGCCACCTTAGACATTTTTTTAGTGAGTATAATTGGACAGACTTGATGGTAGACAAGAAAGTGAATGAAATGTATGTCAAGTTTTGTGAAATATATGATAAAGGCACAAAAAAATTATACCAAAACAGAGATGCAGAACTAGGAAACAGGATTGGTTCAATAGAAATTGCGAGAGGGCCAGAGACCAAAAGACACAAAAATGGAATCAATACAGGAAGAGGCCAAACCCCCAAACATACCAGCGATACAAAGATGCGAGAAACAACTACACGGCAGTGAGGAGAGAGGCAGAAAGAAATTTTGAAAAAGGGATTGCAGACAAATGTAAAACAGAACCAGGTCTATTCTATAAATTCATAAACAACAAATTGCAGGTAAAGGATAATATTCAGAGGTTGAAAATGGGAAATAGATTCACGGAAAATGAAAAGGAAATGTGTGAAACACTAAACGAAAAGTTCCAAAGTGTGTTTGTACAAAATGAAATCATTAGGGAACCAGACACAATAAGAATTCCAAGGAACAACATAGAGCACATAGAGGTGTCTAGAGATGAAGTGGAAAAAATGCTCAAGGAGCTAAGTAAGAACAAAGCAGTTGGTCCAGATGGAGTTTCGCCATGGGTTCTGAGAGAATGTGCACCTGAGCTCAGCATTCCACTTCAACTGATTTTTCAGGCAACCCTGTGTACAGGAGTTGTAGCTGATGTGTGGAAAAAGGCTAACATAGTTCCAATCTACAAAAATGGAAACAGGGAAGACCCCCTTAATTATAGACCGGTATCATTGACAAATGTAATAGTCAAAATATTGGAAAAAATAATTAAAACTGAATGGGTAGAACACCTGGAGGAAAACGATATAATATATCAGACAGACAGTATGGTTTTCGATCTGGAAGATCCTGTGTAATGAGCTTGCTCAGTTTTTATGATCGAGTCACAGAGATTTTACAGGAAAGAGATGGTTGGGTTGACTGCATCTATCTGGACCTAAAAAGGCTTTCGACAGAGTTCCCCATAAGAGGTTGTTCTGGAAACGGAACATATTGGAGGGGTGACAGGTAAGCTCCTAATATGGATGAAAAATTTCCTGGCAGAAAAATGAAGGCCATAATCCAAGGCATTGTATCTGACTGGAGAAAAGAACACTGTTTTTCCCAAAAAAAGGTGGGTTTTCTGAGGAAGAGAAAACGTATGTATGGAAGCTGAGTTTAACAGCCCAAGCTGCGCGCGCAACAAGCCGAGGTTATATAAGCTCTGCCTGCAGACTGGGTGGCCCCCTCTTCCCGACAAGCAAGCAGCTGCTCACTTACAAAACGTGTTCGTAAATTTCACTGGGTTTGTAAACACAGAAGTTTAGCCTGCTCAACTGTGCCCCAACATGGACCCTACACCAGTTCCTATTGACAACGTCTCAGAGCGTCCAGTCAGGGGCGTCCTGCCCTCCTCAACATCTAAGGTACAATTGTCTGTGTTTCTCCTCCAGTATGAGCGTGGAGCCTCCACCTAGGTCTAGGGGTGCCCCAGTGTCTGTCGTGTGCCTAGTGCCTTGTCCCTTATGGTACGCATCGTGCCCCTTAGCTAGCTTCCCTGGCCAGGCCGGAGGGCCTAGATACGTCTCTCTTGGGCGCTAAGCTGTGAGGTCCCTCCTTGCCCTCCGTGGCGCATTAGCGTGCGCCCCTGTGGCACGCCTGTGTGGGGCTTTCTCCCGCTGGCGGGCTGGCGATGCTCTGTCTGGAGGTGCCACATACGTGCCCAGGCCCTCGTGACTTTCAAGCCTTATGGGGTGACCCCTTTGGGCCCCGACCCGCCTCTCCCTCGGCGGCCCAGGGTGCGGGCACTCCTCTCAAGGTGCCCTTCGGGGCCCCTTGGCGCTACTTTGGGTCGGGCCACTTCAGTTCCGATGCCCCAGGCTGGGGCCACTTTGGGTCTTATGACCAGGATGGGGCCACTTACATTTCTTTGCCACTGGCTGGGGCCACTTCTGTCCATTGCCGGGACGGGGCCAGTCCAAATTATTATGCCTCAGGCTAGGGCCACTTCAACTTCTTAGGCCCCAGGGCGGGGCCACTTCAGTTTCTTAGGCCCCAGGGCGGGGCCACTTCAGTTTTTTATGACTCAGGGCGGGGCCACTTCAGTTTATTATGAATCAGGGCGGGGCCAATTCCATTTTATGCCCCCATGCTTCAGTTCTACCACTGGCCGGGGCCACTTCAGTTTACTGTGGCCCAGGGTGGGGCCACTTTAGTTTACAGTGGCCCAGGTCAGGGCCACTTCAGTTCTATGCCCAGGACGGGGCCACTTCCGTTTATTATGCCCCAGGATAGGGCCACTTCAGTTGTTTATGCCCCAGGACGGGGCCACTGCCACTGTGCCCCAGCTGGCTGGGGCCATTTTGGTTTATTATGCCCCAGGCTGGGGCCCCCTTCGGCTCTATGCCCTTGCCTAGGCCAACTTCGGTTTCTACGCCCTTTGCTGGGCCACCAGTTCCCGGAGTGTCCGGAAGAAACTGCGGCCTCCCAGGCTGATGGTTTATCCAGACGTGTTGTCTGCCAGGTGTATCCTGGATGTCACTGTGGCCTCCCAGGCCGCTGGTTATCCAGACGTGTTGTCTGCCCGGTGTAGCCCGGAAGTCACAGCGGCCTCAAAGGCCGCTGGGTTATCCGACGTGTTGTCTGCCCGGTGTAGCCGGAAGATACTGCGGCTTCCCAGGCCGCTGGTTTATCCAGACGTTTTGTCTGCCCGGTGTAGCCCGGAAGGTTGTCATAGCCGCTGCCGTCTTAGCTGCCTTCGTTCAGGGGTTGATGTCCAGCCGACGTTCTTCCCGAGATGTACTCGCTGTGTTCCCTGTCCAGCTGACGTTCGTCCTGTGACGAGTTAAGCCGACGTTCTTCCTGTGAAGAGTTAAGCCGACGATGTTATTCAGATGTCCCTGCCGCTGTGTTTTAGCGGCTAATGCTTGGTTGGGGCTGTCGCAGCTGGTCCAGCTGTCTGCCCTAGTGTCCGAGCCGCCGCTCTCTTACTACGTTGTTGCTCAGTTTTGGTGTCCAGCCGCTGCAGCTGTTGGTGTCCAGCCGCTGCAGCTGTTGGTGTCCAGCTGCTGCAGCTGTGGTGTCCAGCCGCTGCAGCTGTTGGTGTCCAGCCGCTGCAGCTGTTGGTGTCCAGCTGCTGCAGCTGTTGGTGTCCAGCTGCTGCAGCTGTTGGTGTCCAGCCGCTGCAGCTGTTGGTGTTCCGGCTGCTGACGTTCCCTCCCGTCCTCCCTACTCCTTAAGTGTAGGAATTGAAATAAGTTTATTGATGTAAAATACACACAAAGGGATGAGGTAGCTCAAAAGTGTAGGCGCCCTGCCGTCGAGCGGTCTGTCCGTTTTGGTGGTCTATTCTGTTATTTATATTATTTATTTAAGAGTTTCTAAAATTAACTTATTACGTTGTTCAGCTTTCAGTTATGTCTTGTATTTACTCCGCTATTTATTCTCTGCATTTTCTAGCATTTCTTAAGCCTCATGTTTATACTTGCTGTTTATTGGACTTGCATTTATGTTTTGTATCCATCACGGCAAGTTATTCGACAGGGAGTCTGCTCCTATTTTGGTGTTTTATAATTATCTATATTATTTAACTGTGGTTCAGATATAATTTTTTCATTGTTAGTTTTCAGTTTGGTGTGTATGACGCTCTGTTTTTCCTCCTGCAATTTAGCTTTGCTTATGCCTTTTGCCTTTAATGTTTAGTTCATTGTCTTGCAATTGACTTGTGCTCTCCTCTGCAATTTCGTCGCAATTTAAGCATGGGTCCAGTTTCTTGTTTAATTTACTTATCTCTGGCTTTCCAATTATGTTTTGTTTAAATCTCGCATACAGTCTTGAGTCACTAAGTCACTTTCAGCTAGGTGGTACTAGTTGTTGTGTATACAGGTTGGGACACCCCGCCCCCCCTTTTTTTCCTCTGTTCCTCGTCCTATTCTTCCATACTTGCGAGTTATTCTAATTAAGGTGACTTTAATGTCATCTTTTCCTTGGTTCTTAAGTAATTAAGCCCTTTCCTTGGGCCTGGTCCTGCTTTTTCTGTCAGTTGCCGTTAGACGACGTTTCTCTTCTCCTCACTTCCTGTTATTCTCGTTTCATCTCCAGCCTCACCTGGGAACGTTTGTTCCCAGACGTTTCGTCGGTCGGTTGTAGCAAGGCACGTTTGTCCCAAGACGGTTTCGCCTGACCGGTGTAGCCCGCATGTTTATAATAATAATAATAATAAATATGTTTATTCAGGAAGGTACATACATAGAGAGATTTTACATAAGTGGATCGATTTATAGATAGAGCTAGTACATACAATGCCTAAAGCCACTATTACGCAATGCGTTTCGGGCAAGAAAACATTAATATCTAAAACTTAATGCTAATTGAACAAAAAGAATAAATGTTTTGAGAACAGATACAAATAAAGGTACAAAAAAAGGGGGGAACATGACTGAAAAGCAGCACAAATACAATATGTAGACAAACAGCGTTGAATAAAAAAAAAAAATAAGACATGGGTTGACAATAGAGGGGTAAGGTAGGTTACAGGGAGATTATCAGGTAGTGTTTAGTTTTAATCTTAAACTGGTTTGAGAGAGGTACAGTCTTTAACATGGTTGGGAAGGTCATTCCACATTCTGGGTCCCTTGATTTGTAGAGCATTTCTAGTTTGGTTAAGTCGTACTCTTGGAATATCAAAACTGTATTTATTCTGGTGTGGTGCTCATGGGTTCTGTTACAGCTTTCAATGAAGCTTTTGAGGTCAGGATTGGCATTACAGTTCAGCGTTTTATATATGTATAATACACATGAGAGAATGTGCAGTGACTAATATCTAACATATTGAAAGATTTGAGTAGGGTACCGAGTGATGTCTGGGGCCAGAGTTGGATATTGTCCTAATAGCAGCTTTGTGTTGAGTAATTAGAGGACGTAAATGATTTTGGGTAGTAGAACCCCAAGCACAAATACCATAGTTGAGATATGGATAGATGAGGGAGTAATAGAGAGTCACCAGGGCAGGGCGGGGTACATAATATCTGATCTTAGAAAGAATGCCAACAGTTTTTGAAACTTTTTTTGATATATTTAGAATGTGTCCCTGGAAATTAAGCTTGTGATCAATGAGAACGCCAAGGAATTTGCCATCTAATTTGTTACAAATTTGGGTATTGTTAATCTTGAGATCTATTTGGTTAGAGGATTTATTGCCAAACAGAATATAGAAAGTTTTGTCAATGTTAAGGGTGAGTTTGTTGGCAGTTAGCCAAAGATGGACTTTATTAAGCTCGGTATTTACTGTGGCATTTAGAGCAAGGGGGTCAGGACTGGAGTAAATGAAGGTTGTGTCGTCAGCAAATAGAATTGGTCTAAGGTGTTGGGAGGCATTTGGAAGGTCATTAATGTAGATGAGAGAAGAGGAGAGGGCCAAGTATACTGCCCTGAGGAACACCAATGTTGATGGGTAGGGTAGGAGAGAAATTGAATGTTCACAGANTGTGTCCTGCTTTCTGGTGGAATTTCCCAGTTTTATGGTTGATCTCTGATCATCTGCTTCTGTCACCTCTTTGAGTGAGCCAGATTCCAGTCCTGGCATCCAGTAGGTGATGGTTCTTAGAGGCCTGACATGCTGAGCTACTGTTGGTGGTACAGTACTATTAGATTTATGCTATAGGACACCAAGGGGAATGCAGAAGGAGGTTTTTCATTACATATAATGCTGGCTTTATACAACATTTGATGATAATTGTGCTTATGCTGATGTAAGATGTCGCTTTGGAATCGCTGAAGGTGGCAGTACCTGTACTGACATATATGTCACTCGCAACAGTCATAATAATGTTAATGGTATATGGGATAGGTTACATAATGTTTTGAATTTATTAGATTTTCTCTTGTAATATGATTGTTTACTAACTTCTTCATATCTGTTAAGTATATATGTGAATGCTTGCATATTTGGTACTTATTATGCCTTCAGACCTACAAACAAAAGTAATTATTATATACAGTGCACTTTACAGAAAGTGGCAGTACAGATGTATATAGCTTAATTGCTATTGAGCATTCATTATATATAATTGAATCCATTGCAAGCTAATACCTGCCCGAAACACTATGCGTGTTAGTGGTTTTACAAGAATGTAAAAATACCAATCATATGTAATCTCACCAACCCTTGTACCTTCAAATTACCTTGTACTCTTCAGCATTGTTTTGTACGTGACCTTAGAAATATTTGTTATACATTTTACTGTTCTGTGCATTACAGTACACATGTTTAAATAAATGTTTGTGAAGTAGATATTATTTTGAAGGTAAATGTTAAAATATATTCCTCATTGGTTTGGTGTTGGAATTAAAGTGTTTTAATGTCTGAAGGGTTATTATAGCCACAACAACAGCTTGCTGACCAAACAGCAGGTATACTTTAGTCCTGAATATTGTCCAGGGGTAGAGTAAACTCTTAATGTGTATACACCTGGAAGCTGGCACGCAACCTGATGTAAACATCTTTGTTCCTCATTGCCCTCTTAACTCTTAATACTGGTATGTGTGTGTATGTGTAATTAGCTAAGTGTAGTTACAGGATGAGAATTACGCTCGTGGTGTCCCGTCTTCTCGGGTACTCTTTGTCATACGACGCTTTAAAGCTGCTGAAGGTTTTGACATTCACCATCTTGTCACTTAATTTGTTCCAACCATCAACCACTCGTGTTTTAAAAGTTGACTTTATAATATTTTTGGGGCAGTTTTTTTCTTCCCTTAGCTTAAATCATGACCTTGTTCTTGAAATTCCAGGTTTCAAGAATTCTTCTTTATAAATTTTGTCAATTCTCATTACTAGTTTGCATGTAGTGATCATATCATATCTTTTTCTTGTATCCTTGGCATATTTAACACTCTTAGCATCTCCTCATAACTCTTATCTTTCAGTTCCAGAAGCCATTTTGTTGCAGGTCTTTGCACCTTTTCCAGTTTCTTGATGTGCTTCTTGAGATATGGGCATCATACAACTATTGCTATTCTGATTTTGGTCTCACAAAGATTGTTAACAATTTCTTCAATATTTTGCCATCCATGTACTTAAAAGCAATTCTTAAGTTAGAAAGCGTAGCATATGGTCCCTACACAATGTTCTTTATATGGTCCTCAGGTGACAGTTTTCTATTAAAAAAAACACCCCTAGGTCTCTCTCCTTCTATCAGAAATTTATAGTTTTTTTTAACATAATTTGTGGGTTGTCTGTGGCCTATTTTCTCATATTCGACATTCCTTAATGTGGCATTTATTCATATTAAATTTTATTTGCCAAGTGTTGCTCCATACACTTATTTTGTCCAGGTCTTCTTGAAGGGGATGAAATCGTCTTAAGTTTTTTTACTTCCCTATTAAATTAGCGTCAGCAAACATGTTCCTATAAATCTATATTCTTTCTAGTAGATTGTTTATGTAGATAATGAACGTTACTGATACAAGTACTGAACCCTGTGGTGACACTAGTGTCATTTCTCTAGTCTGATACATTTCCTCTGATGACTGGCCAGATTTTTCAGTCATAACATTTTTTATCCATGTTAGAAGTCTCCCTGTCATTCCTCCATTATGTTCCAGTTTACAGAATAACCTGTTTTGTAGGACTCTGTCGAAAGCCTTTTTTAGGTTCAAATAAATACAGTCAATCCAAGCATCTCTTTCCTGTAAAATCACTGTGGCTGTATCATAGAAATTAAATGGATTTGTTACTTAGGACCTTTATGTTACAAAACAATACTGTCTGTCATATAATTAATGTAATCATTGTGTCGGAGGACAGGCAGCCAGTTTATACATACTGTACAGTACATGTTAGGCTTATATTGAGGTCCCCCATCCCCCCAAGATGAGGGATGGGGGAACCATCTTTGTTGGCCTATGTTAAGTGCATGACAGCACCCTATACTATGCTTCTCAAATGCCTCTTGTTAGAGGGGGGTCCCCAAAATTGAACTTATTATTTCTCAACTCTTATTTCTCTTATTATTTCTCAGTAGGTGGCTAGAACACTGAAAGACAGGAGCCTCAGTATGGGAAGCATACAGACATAGAACTCGCCAAAAGATTGGAAATTTCACAATTGCTGACTTTCTCTCCAAGATGCAACTCCCACAACAAGCTGACTAACTCCTGGGTACCTGTTTACTGCTAGGTGGACAGTGGCATGAGGTAATAAGAAACGTACTCAACCATTTCTGTCCTGCCCGGGATTGGAATCCAGAATTCTTGCTTGAGTCGAGAACGAACCCAACTGTTCTACCTGACTCTACTATCATTTCTCTCCAGGTGTTCTACCCATTTGGTTTTAGCCTTTTATTTTCTAGTGTTTTCACTACCACATTTGTCAGTTATATGTGTCTGTAATTTTGAGGGACTTCTCTGCTTCTATTTTTATAGACTGGAACTGTTTGCCTTTTTCCATATATCTGCTAAGTCTCTTGTACACAAAGATGTGCAAAATATCAATTGAAATAGAATCCTCAGTTTGTTCTCTCGGAACAAGAGTGTTTCACAGATTTGTTTTTCATTCTCTGTGAATTTGTTTCCCCATTTTCAGTGTCTAAATTGTCGGAACCCAAATGTAACTACATCTCGTCTAATTACTTTATTTCTTCTTCGCTACTTTAGTAATTTTTTCCCTTCATCTCGAGACACCTCTGTGTACTCTATGGAGGTCTCTGAAGTTGGCATTGTGTGTGGTTCTCTGAAAACCTCATTTTACACAAACACACTTTGGAACTGTTCATTTAGTGTTTCACAGATTGTTTTTCATTCTCTGTGAATTTGTTTCCCCATTTTCAGTGTCTAAATTTTATCCTTTACTTGCTGCT
>WNGS01116998.1:23559-37426 GCA_020271785.1 Procambarus virginalis
GCTGCTTCCTGGGGGTGGAGGCCTGGTCGAGGACCGGGCCGCGGGGACACTAAAGCCCCGAAATCATCAAGATAACCTCAAGATAAGCCACATCACTGCCTAGTGCATTCCTCTGGTACGAGGTGACTGCTTAATTTCTTCCTAGCCCCCACAAGTAGTTTACAACTAGGTACAAGTACAACCTAGTTGAGTACACACACACACACACACACACATTCACTGTAACTACACTTAGGTAATTACACGCAAGCTTTCTGATCCTGAATCCTGAAATGAGGATTTCAGAGTCGAACCAAATTAAAATTCCAGAACACGCCATAGAATACATAGAGGTATCTTCAAAACAAAGTGGAAAAAATTACCTCAAGGGGCGCGAGGAAGAAATAAAGCGGTTTGGACCTGATGAAATTTCACCTTGGGTGCTGCAGAGAATGTGCAACTGGCGCAGCATTCATTAATATTCCATTAATATTCCAGACATCCTTGAGCACAGGAATCTTAGCAGATATATGGAAAAGGCAAACATAGTGCCAATGTATAAAATGGTAGTCGAGAAGAACCTCTAAATTATAGACCTGTATCATTAACAAGCTGTGGTAGTCAAACCACTAGAAAAAATAGTTAAAGGTTTGAATGGGTTGTACACCTAGAGAGTAATGACCTAATAACAGACAAATGGTATGATTTTTCAACAGGAAGATCCTGTGTAACAAATCTACTTAGCTTTAATGACATAGCCACAGAGATACTACAGAAAAAGAGATGGAATGGGTTGACTGTCTATCTGGACCCAGAAAGAAGAGGCATTTGATAAAGTCCCACACAAAAGGCTTTTCTGGGAAACTGGGACATACTGGAGGGGTGACAGGGGCACTTCTGACATGGATGAAAAATGTTCTGAGAAATGAGAGCAGTAATCAGAGCAATGTATCAGACTGGAAGGAGTGTTGCTAGCGAAGTACCACAGGGTTCAGTTCTTGCACCTGTAATCTTCACCGTGACAGCTGGCTAACACCCAGGGACCTATTTTACTGCTAGGTAAACAGGGGCATAGGGTGAAAGAAACTGCCCATTGTTTCTCACCGGCGCCCGGGATCGAACCCGGGACCACAGGATCACAAGTCCAGTGTGCTGTCCGCTCGGCCGACCGGCTCCGACCGGTGGTGGTGGAGGCAGACTGCATACAGTGTTTCAAATGTAGATATGATAGAGCTCAGTAGGCTCAGGAATCTGTACACCAGTTGATTGACAGTTGAGTGGCGGGACTAAAGAGCCAAAGCTCAACCCCCCGCAAGCACAAATAGGTGAGTACCTAGTTGTGCTTGTGGGGGTTGAGCTTCGGTTCTTTGGTCACCGTGCGTGGTGTGTGTGTGTGTGACCTTGGGGGGGTTGATATAGCTCCAGACCTGTCCCTTGAAGCCTACATCTAGAGTATATCATCAGCAGCATAGGCTAGGTTGGCCAACATAAGAACTACCTTAGAAACTTGTATAAGGAATCATTTAGAACCTTTTATACCACATACATCAGACCAATCCATTAGTATGCAGCTTCAGGATGGAGTCCATATCTAGTCAAGCACAAGACTATATTGGAGAAATTTCAAAGGTATGCCACCAGATTAGTACCGAACTGAGGTATGAGCTACAAGGAGAGACTACGGAAACTGAATCTCATGTCGCTGGAAGAAAGACGAGTTAGGGGAAACATGATCACCACATTAACGATTCTCAGAGGAATTGATAAAGTAGATAAAGATATTTTATTTAACACAGGAGGGTAGAAATAGGCTAAGCTATTCTATCCTTTTGAGATGTATTGTATTGTCTCAATAAATGTTCTTGAACATGAAATTGGGACACAGGTGAAAACTGAGTACCCAAATGAGCCATAGAGACATTAGAAAGAACTTTTTTGTGTGAGAGTAGTTAACAAATGGAATGCACTAGGCAATGATGTGGAGGCAGATTCCTTACACAATTTCAAATATAGGTATGATAGAGTCCAGTAGGCTCAAGAATCTGTACACCAGTTGATTGAGGGTTAAGAGGCGGGACCAAAGAGCCGAGACTCAATTCCTGCAAACACAATTAAGTGAGTACACACACACACACACACACACACACACACACACACACACACACGAAGAAATATAAGAAAATTCACTTTCGCAAACAGAGTGGTAGACGGTTGGAACAAGTTGGGGGAGAAGGTGGTGGAGGCCAAGACCGTCAGTAGTTTCAAAGCGTTATATGACAAAGAGTGCTGGGAAGACGGGACACCACGAGCGTAGCTCTCATCCTGTAACTACACTTAGGTAATTACACTTAGGTAATTACACACACACACACACACACACACACACACACACACACACACACACACACACACACACACACACACAGGTGGTGGAGGCCAAAACCATCAGTATTTTCAAAGCATTTTATGACAGAGTACTGGGAAGATGGGACACCACGAGCGTAGCTCTCATCCTGTTACTACACTTAGGTAATTACTCAAGCTAATGCTTGATCCTACAGGCACAAATAGGTGAACACAAACACACACACACAATAAACAGTGTGTTCAAATGGAGCGTTGCAACTTGGAAAGGCTCTCTAAAAACTGACCAGAAGAGAGAATGTGTTCTTGCAACTACTGATAGCCAGATAAATTACATTTAAGCAAACGACGAGTCACAATAATGTGGCTGAAGATACGAAGACTAAACCACACACCAAAAGATGAGGAGACGACCACGTTTCGGTCCGTCCTGGACCGAAATGAAGAAAGAATCAAGTGGATTGTGGATCATGGTACAAGACGGACCGAAACGTGGTCGTCGTCTCATCTTCTGGTGTGTGGTTTAGTCTTCAATTACATTTAAGCTATGTTATAGATAGATGATGGTTGTTGGTTAGTTTTCTCTAATATTATAACATGATATTAATAGTACATACTGCGTATGAAGTAAACATAATTTTTTAAAACAAAATACAATTTGTCTGGCTTTTTCAGGTGTTATTTAATTTTACAGCTTTGCGAGAACATGTTGGTTGCAGGTTAGTACGTAAAATTAGTGTACTTTTAGGATTAAGCTTTAGTTAATATATGTATTGTTTATGCACATTTCTTTTGTAAAATATATCTAGTACAGGAAAAATATAATTAATAAAATATATTTTGAAAAGTGTGACAAGAAGCCTTATCTGAATCATTGTCTGATCTGAGTGTGTAATTTTTTTTGACAATTATTACAGTTAATCATGATCACAATATTTGAATGAATGAATTTGAATTTGGTGAAAATTAAGGTGTTGTTTTGGCATCTACATTCATTTGAATTAATGCTCTCTTATAAACTTAGGCAGAATGTGAATTATTTTCACACAGTTGTTGTGCTTATTAGAAAGATGGGGTGTAGTGTGTTTTCAAGTTTGTGTTAATATATTATTTTGAGTACAATTGACATTATATGCTTAGGAAGCAGATATATTACATATTTTTCTAAATGTTTTCTAAATGTTTAATGAGTATTGCTTGGGTAGAGTAATATATGGCAGTCATTGTAAGATTTGATGTCTATTTTATATTTGTTATACTGTATTTGTATTTTTTAAATTTTATTAGGATTTCTTAAATAGCACATTCCATAAATCTCTATGTACAGTCAGCCACTTGCTTTCTGACCCCCTCGGGCCTGAGACTTAATGGATAACCTTTTGTGTTCTGATAAGTGGTTTGTCATTCTGAAAACCTAGGGGTGGAAAATTGACACTTTTGTTCCAAAAATTTGAAAGTGTTTTGTTTGTACTCACCAATATGAGAAGTTCTGATCCGCTTGTAATCTTGAAGATTGTAGTTGATGGATTATTATTATTTAGATAAAAAAGGTGGTGGTGGATGATAATAGAGTTGGGTTGACTGAAATGGAGATTAATGGTGATGAGGTTACCTCAGCAGACTACCTTTCACCATGTACTCTAATGTACTCAGTGCCATGGCAGAGTTCAAAGCTAATGAGCCATCTATTAGTGTATGAACACTGTTCAAGTGGCATTGAGTGCAGTCACTGGACAAACTAGTTCCATCTTTATTCCACATTTTTATTCAGACTGCTGCCTGCCCCACTAGTTATCCAAACTTTTTTATTCAAACCCACCCAAATCGGGTAACAGGTATTTTCGGAAAAAAAGGCGTTTGTAAAGCTCGTGGCTGACTATAATTTTTTATGCATATTTAAATTTGGATGCAGGAAACACGTACTGTATAGTATAGGAGAGATAAAGCTTAAATATTAATAGTACACAGATATCTGGTTAGATTGACCAGTTTCTGCAGATTTCCATGAGGTTATTACCACCTGTATTTTAATTGATATAATGCAAAGTTCCAGCAAAAAATGCAGGATGGTGTCATGAATCTTATATGGTTTGTGGTCAAAACCAGTGAAGCAAACAAGAATAAATTTATACTTTAATGACATTTAAAGGTTATAATTTGATGGTACATTACTTAAATTATTTTTCAGGTTCAGTAATAAGCTTCTTCATCTTGGAAGACCATCTTAATATTCGAATAAAGTCCTAAAAATTTCTTCAGTTCAAACTGAGAAATGATGTTGGATGCATCCACAAGTAAAATTATGTTTAGTTGAATAGTATTTTATGTGTTAGGTGGCGGTGATAATTTTTTAAGGTAATCTATGTACAAGAAATCCTTAATGAAATAGTTATGTTCTCTATGATTATGAAAGTTTTTGTTGTTGTTTTAGACCTGGGGTGCTTCAAGATATGACTGATATGTAAAACAAATGGTAGTCTGCTTAACAGCTGTCCAGCTCTGACAACATTGAGATTATGGAGAGTAGAGTGGCACTTTCAAAATCCAGATCGTATGTTCTGGACCTGATCCAGACTTGCCAAACAGCCCTTTTATTACTAATTTATATTATAATATTGCAAGTGATACATTATATGTTTATTCATATTTACTCATAATTATACACGAAGAAAAAAATTAATTTGCTCACTTGTTTATAGCAGAGGTTGGTCTCGATAACACAGAGGCAGTAAAATGCAGGAACATGCATAATACCATGTAATGTTGACTGTTGAACTTCTGCAGTTTCCCTGAACTGGCCTTGAAGTCCTCAGTGGCCCCATGGCTAAGGCCAGTCTCTCAATTGTGTACTGTAACACTTCCCTACCTACAGCCATCTCCAGGCTACTGTGCTGCCTAAATCATTGCTAAACGCCAGCGTCCAAATCTTTGTGTTTATGTTTCAATGGTTTTGCCACTTCTCTTTTCACCACTACTCAACAATTTATTAACAAACTATGTGATCTGCTATATTTTTATGTCAGAAAAAACACAGGTTGCAATTCCATACTCCTTTGCCATTCACTTTCCTGCTTAGTCACAATCATGTTTCTCTAATAACTCTATTTTTTTCTCTCAATTGTATTACTCTTGGTCCCCACCTTTCTAACCAATCTAATTTGTCTCTATTATATCTAGGACTGTACATATATTTCTCTCACACGTGCACACGCATGCGCACACACACACATACACACATCCCCAGGCAGCAGCTCGTAGCAGCTGTTTAACTCCCAGGTACCTATTTTACTGCTAGGTGAACAGGTGCATCAGGGTGAATGAAACTCTGCCCATTTATTTCCGCCTCCGCCGGGGATTGAACCCAGGCCCTTAGGACTACTATCCCAGAGCGCTG
Organism: Procambarus virginalis; assembly: GCA_020271785.1. Lineage (NCBI taxonomy): Eukaryota > Metazoa > Arthropoda > Malacostraca > Decapoda > Cambaridae > Procambarus > Procambarus virginalis. The sequence continues at coordinate 29,297 of WNGS01116998.1, forward strand.
TCCACTCAGCCTCAAGGCCTCCATGTGTGTGTGTGTGTGTGTGTAATTACCTAAGTGTAGTTACAGGATGAGAGCTATGCTTGTGGTGTCCCGTCTTCCCAGCACTCTTTGTCATATAACACTTTGTGTCTTTTTCCAAGAGCAGGACAACTAGGAAATTTTGCCTAATATTCACTATAAGTGGGAGATGAGAGTATTGGCACATGAGTTGATTTATCCTCTTCATGAGATGTAGTTGGTCATGGTGAGGCACTGTTGTAACCACATCTTACTATTTCCTCGAGATGCTCCAGCATTTTCATGGTACTGGCCAAATATTAGTTTAGTATGCTGAAAATAGTTTGTTAAATTGAGAATTTAAATTGGTCACTTGTTTTATTGTATGTTGAAGGGTGTTATACTGTATAGGGTGAAGGGTGAAGTTACATAAGGGTGGCATACAGCTATATAAAAAGAAAGATTTTATTTTTACTGATCTAGCCTATAATACTGCTAGTTCTTCCCATCAATTGTGACCTAGGCTTACCTCTTAGAACCATACTATGAAGCAGTAGGTATCCTTGGGTTGTTTGCTAAATGAGGTTAACCCATGAACACTTAATGACATGATACTCAGCTCTTAACTGCTTTAATTGCAGTATTCTACATATGGCTATCATTTCCAGATTGAATGTTCTCATTTTCAGAATGATTAGAAATTTTGTGTCACTCTTTCCTTATAAGCTACACATCTTGATAAATCCTTTTGAGAGTTCATCTCTTGAATCATAGGCTCCTAGTTTTTCTCCACCCACATTGTCAGCCTGAATGATTTCTATAAACAATCTTCTGTAACATAGATGGTGCTGTACAGCCATGCTAGCTTAGCATTTTCTTTTGCACTTAATTACTTAATTAAGCTTTGCATTTAATTACTTTTTGAGCTCACTCTCTACCTTCTGTGTTTATGACTGTAAGGTGGTAACATTTGTAAAGTAAGTTTAGATATGTGTTTATTGAGTGAAAAATGATTAGACTTTTGTAGGCCATTAAAATGCAACCCTCTTTGGGAAGGAGGGGGTAGAGTCCCATGTAGCTAAGCTCCTTTAAGTTACTATGCTGAGATGGTACCATCTAGTAGGTCATATCAGCTGTGGAGTTCTATATTCCTACCGGAGACCAGCCCCAGAATCTGACCACTTCTTACAGAGGTGTAGGAAGCAGTGACACTCATATTCGCTACCTCACTGGGAAAGGCAACCAGAAAGTCAGCGAGTTAAAACAAACAATTACTGGCTTCAAGAAGAGACCAATGCCTCATAACTCCCCCAACTATGTAAACAGACTACCAAATTCTCTCGAAACCATCATGTGCTTGTTCATCTCACCTTCCCCAGTCATTTTGGGAAGGGGCATAGTACTTCACTGCCAGCTGGCATCTCAGCTTCAGTTCTGTAGCTGATGTAGTGTGTACCACATTGCCCCTCTTCCATGCTGACTCCCGTGTTCTGTTTGTTCAACTTACTCATAGTGTTTTGAGGCAGCGACCACCTTGCATGTTAGGTTTTCTGCATTGCAACGGTCTAGGTTGTGTGCTCAGTTGGATGCCCTGGAGCTACCCAGTTTCATGTTCAGGACCTCGTAATTGGGGATGTTGGTAATTTCTATCTTGGTTTTGTCCACACCTGCTCTTTCTTCCTCTTTGGGTGTTATTCACCCTTCTTCTGATCCCCCCCCTCTCGTGCTTTTGGTCCTGAGGAGTCTGAGGATTTTTGGGTTGGGCAGGGTTTAGCTTGGGATGTAGTACAGCCAGCTCTGGGGGTTGCTTCTTCCTATTTGGGTGTGGAGGCAGTTTAGTGTGCTCATCATTCTGGGGCTTCAGGGGTTGTCCTTTCAGCCAGCCCTCCTTCCTTTGAAGCCTCTTTCTTGGACTCTGCTTTTTTATCCCGGGTGGGGATGTAGATGCCTGCTCCACCCCAGGGCCCTTGAATGTGGCATCTGGGGCTTGGGGGGGGGGGAGTTGGATTTGGTCCCCTGGGTCCTGCACAACTCTGTGGTAACTTGTTCCCTCTGAAAGGAGGCGTCTCCTCCTGCAGGGGAAAGGGGTCTTCATATCCTCCCTCCCTGCATGAATATGATTTAGGTGTGGCTTTTCCCAGGGTTCTTTTCTGTATGCCATTTGAGCCAGTTGGGATTGTCTTGCAACAAGTGTCATGGTTTTTACCCTTCCTACAGCAGCTCATTTGGCGTTGGTTCTGTACCTAATGTGAGACCCAGATTTGCCTCGCTGATGTTGCATTCCTCATTGTGTTTGGGTTTTCTTCTCCTTGTTTGGCACGTGGCAAGGTTCTGGAGGTCTTCCTGGCTGGCAGACAGTCATCTATTCTTGCTTGGTGCTTGGCACAGCTTTTGGTCAGGCTTTCTCACATAAATGGCATGTGGTGTTGGCTGTGTTACAAGTGTGTCTGGGGGCTCTTCTTTTGCACCCCCCTCTTGCCTGCATGTTTGCTCCCACCCTTTTTTGAGGTGCCCAGGTTCCCTTTTTTTTATGGCGCTTGTGGCAGATGACCTCTGTGCCTGTCTGCATCTGGGTTTTGTCATGCATTTCTTGAGTCTCCTAGGGTTTCACTTGGACTGGCTCCAGGTGAACTTTGAAGCCCTTGGAAGCCCCTTGATGAGGGGTCTTAGCCTTTGCTATGATGATGTTGGCTGGGTGCTCCCATGCTTTGGGGTGCAGTGGCCACATTCTTCACTGCCCAACTCGTATATCACCAGGCTGTGTTGGCCCAATTCATGGTTTCAGCATGTGCCTTGACTCTCCTGTCCATCTCCCCATTTGCTCCCCTCCCCTTTACCGAGGTGATGGTTGCGTAGTTCCCCCTCATTGGCAGCTGCACCCTGTCAATCTCTTTCAGGTCTTCTGTATTATCATTGATCTCATTCTTGGAGGCAGTTGGGTAAAGCTGGGGCTTTTCCTGCTGTGAGTCAAGGTAGGCCATCTATGGAGCCAATTGTCAGGTTGCAAGTGCTTCCAACAGCCAGTTTGTAGCTTTCAGGTTGGTGCCGTGCTCTCCGCTCAGAAGGTTTCAGGTTTGTGGGTCACACCAGCCCTTTCGTAGTTTGCTCCTTTGATGTGATGTTGGATGGGGGGGGGCTTGCCCTGTTTGCCGACACCTGGTCTCACGACTATTTAGCCTTTCAAGTCATTTCCCATGGCCTATGGTGAAGTTGGTTGGTCTGACAAAGAACAAGTCAGTTGACTGCCTAAGGGTCCTTTGTTCATTGGTGCTTAACACTTTCGCGCCCTGGATATGCGCTCCGTGTGTATGCACGAACCGCCCTGACGGTGCAGGGCTCGCTCGTGTGGGCGAGCGCTCGGCGACACTAAATGTGTATACTCGTTTCAGTTTTTTCACCTTAATCCTCGTGTTATGTCATTTGTTTTGGTATCATTGTGTTTGTAATAGAATTCCTGACAGGTGTATATGCATATAAGGTCCAAAAGTCAAGCGTGACTCCCCACAGCAAAGCCTAAAGTTGGCAAAAGTTACCTGTGAGTGCACAAAATCAGTCAAATGTGTATACTCGTTTCAGTTTTCTCACCTTAATTCTCATGCTACATGGCTCGTTTTGGTATCATTGTGTTCACAATTAAATTCCCTGCAGGTGTTGTATATGCATATATTGTCCAAAAGCCAAGCGTGACTCCCTTTAGCAAAGCCTAAAGTTACCCGTAAACGAGCAACAATTTGCACATCGCAGCCAAATGTGTATACTCGTTCAGTTTGATAACATCAATTTTCGTGTTACGTCTTTCATTTTGGCACCAAATTGTTCGCAATAAAAAAGGCGCATATTTTAAAACTAGTCTCATAATAATAGAGCAATAAATAGAATTTTAACAAATATTTTAATTTTGGATGCTCATCAACACAAAATTATTTATATCTTTCCAGTGTTCGACATAAATTTTCGTGTTACATCTTTCATTTTAGTATCAAATTATTTGTAATCTAAAGGTGCACATTTTAAAACTAGTCCCATAATAATAGCACAATAAATAGAATTTTAACAAATATTTAAAAATTTTGACCAAAAAAGTATTTATAATCTTTCAAGTGTTCTGACATCAAGTTTTGTGTTACATTTTTCATTTTGGTATCAAATTGTGCACTCTAAAGGCGCTCATTTTGAAACTATCCCCAAGACTAGGGAGCCGGTGGCTGAGCGGACACTGGTTGCGTGATCCTGTGGTCCCGGGTTCGATTCCGGTCGCCGGCGAGAAACGATGGGCAGAGTTTCTTTCACCCTGATGCGCCTGTTACCTTTCAGTAAATAGGTACCTGGGAGTTAGTCAGCTGTCACGGGCTGCTTCCTGGGGGTGGAGGCCTGGTCGAGGACCGGGCTGCGGGAGCACTAAAGCCCCGAAATTATCTCAAGATAACCTTGAGATAAGAAGATGATCGAATAAAAAATGAATTTTATACAAATATTTTTTGTATTGGACGCGAACACAGTCCACAACTCGGACTCAAGAGAAAAAAGTGGACGTGAGCGGTGTCCATAGTGGTCGATAGTGTTAATTAGTTTGGCTGGATGCATCATGTGTTGGGGTCAGGGGCGGCTCTCCACCACTACCTTCATGCCACCGATTCTGTTCTGGAGGCATGAAGGGTTGCTTCGGTGAATGCCTCATGGGCATTCCTCTTCCCTTGATTCCCTGTTCCAAGGTTCATATTTCCTAGATCATCCACAGTGTTATTCATTTTAGCCAGCCTGCAGTGTGCCCTCGTGGCCATGACATTAGGAAGTTTCCTGCTCCTTCTGCTGTGTTTGCGAACATGTCCAGGGCGAATCTTTGGGCGGGGGTTTTGGAGGTCACATAGGGATCTGGCGGCCCAGTAGTTGGTGAATGTTCCTGGACCTCGGTGCTCTTGTATGGCCATGGGTCTTGTCTCTCGGCCTGGAATCTCATCCTTGTCCTAATTCCTGCAGTGCTCCAGCCTCTATGAAAGGGTCCAGTGTTTTCTTCCTTCTCCATTGGGATTTAACTTCAGGAAGCGACAAGGGGCTTCCTCCAGAAAACCAGCATTAAATATAATGAAATGCCACACTCTGGGTGATTCCTGGTGGCTTCCTGATCCCCTCCCTCCCTTCCAGGTCATCAGTTGGTTGCCTACATCCCTAAATGAGTGGGGGAGGTGGGGCAAAGAAGCTCACACTGGTTCCGAGAGAATTTGATCATTTCTTTAAATAGGGGTCGAGACAGGTGTTGAGGCATCAGTCTCTTTTGAAGCGAGCAGTGGTTTGTTTTGATTTGCTGACTTTCTGATTGTCTTCCATGATGAGATGGGGAAAATAAATGTATATGTAGAAAATAAATGTATAAAAATAAACTTCCTGTGCCTCTTTGAGTGGGCCAGGCTCTGGCGCTGGTCCTCGGTAGGCATATAGAACTCCACAGCCGATGTGACTTAATAGATGGTACCATTTTAGCATAGTACAGTAGCTATAGGGACTCATCAGAACTTACCCAGAAATTGGCATTTCATTACATTCAATGCTGTTTTTCTGTGGGGAGCCCCTACGGCTCCCTGGAGCTTATCGGGCTAATGTATGTTATGTTAGACCGGGACACTAGCTATGGAGTTCAGACCTACCAGGGACCAGCGCCAGAACCTGGCCCCTTCAGAGAGGTTTCAGGGAGCAATGGCCCTGGAAAACCCCATATAGTTGGGGTTTTCCTTATCTGCCATCGACCGGGGTTAGGCACCCAGAAAGGTAGGCGTAACAAAACAAACCCCACATGGTAGAAAACTACAACAAACCGAACAGAAAGGTAGAAAAACTCCCTACAATCACAAGGAAAACAATCAAACAATCACTTTACTGCCGCGCCGGTTGTCCGCGCAGCCCTCCCCTCCCCGGGAGGGGGAGGGGGGGCCCCGGACCTCACCGCGCCGGCTGCCTTCAGTTCGCAAGCTAGTGTCAACCGGGATACACGCTTCTCTGGCCTCAATTTCCTTAGCGGTTTTTGCCTCGTGTGGCGTTCTCTGCTGTTTTTGTGGTTTGCGGTGGCCAGGAGTACTTCATCAGTGCCGGGGCTGCATGCGTCTAGGGGTTTCCTTCCCTAGGCGCCCTGTGAGTACTGCCCTTGCGTGTCAGGGTTATCTTCTCTGGGGCGTTCGGGAACCGCTCCCGTAGAGGTTCTTGCTGCTCGGCATTTGCCTCGCCCTTGGGGCCAGCTGGGGCTTGGGGCTCTTGTTTGGCCTTGGGTAGGGAGTGGTGTTGTGCTGGTTAGGGCGCCAAGGTGTTGCGCTGCCTGCCACCTACGCGGCGACCGGTGCCTGTTGCCTCTGGGGACGGTGTACTTTTGCGGGGTTTTTCTTTTGTTTTGTTTTACTTTGCCTGGTGGAGGCTCTGCCTTGTGGGCCCATAGTTCCCCTGGTATTGTTTTGGTGGCCCTCTGCTAGGCCCCCGTGCTTGTACACGTCCCAGGGGTTTTCAGTATTAATCTTTACCCTTGTTTTTGGGTTTCTTCACCGGTTACGCAACACCTTGCCCGGGCTTCCCGTAGTTGCTAACCTACGGGCCCTGGAAACCCCTGTCGGGGCTCGGGGACCCATGGATGCGTCTCCCGAGTTCCAGCCTGCCTTGTGCGGGTTTGAAGGTTGCGATGTGCCCTTGTCTCAGGGTGACAGTCACCTGTTTTGCCTCCGTCATGCTGCCTGTTGGGTCAATGACACCTTTGACCCTGAGTCTTGCGAGTCGTGTTCTCTGCTTGTGCTCCAGTTTTACTCTGAGGATGTCCCCGTCAGGGTCCAGGCAGCATCAGCGTTGCATGTTAGGTTTAGGTTATTGCAACGCGCTAGGTTAGTTTCCCACCTGGATGCCCCGAGGCTGCCCCGTTTTGGTTTTCGGGACCCTGACCTGGGGGCATTGGTCGCTATGGCTCTGACTCCGGCCGCGCCCTCTGGTCCTTCCCCTGTGGTTCTTCCTGAGCCTCCCCCCTGTGTCCGGCTCCTAAGCGTCGGAAGGTTTCGGCATCGGCGCAGGGTTTTATTGGTGGTGAGACTCGGGCTGCTTCGGGGGCTGCCCCATCCGGGTGGGGGACGGAGGCATTTGAGCCGATACCTCCTACCGAGGCTTCTGGGTCCCACCAGCAGACCCCCTTCTTGTCAGCCTTTCCCTTGGACTCTGCCTTTTCTTCAGGGGTGGAGGGTTTGGAGGACGGCTCCGCCCCGGGTCCCGATGTGGGGGATCCTGGGGCTGGGGAGGAGTCGACCTGGGGGCCTTGGGCTCCTTGTGACCCTGCTTGGGTGCTTTTGCCTTCCCCGCGGGGCTTACTGTTGCAGGGGGAGGGGTTTTCTTACCCCCCTTCCCTGTATGAGTATGATTTGGGTTCGGCTCCTCCCCGGGTTCGGTTCCGGGTGCCTTTGGGTACTTCGGATCCGTCTTTTCAGGGGTTTGCTACTTCCCGGCTCTCCGCGAAGGTGGCTCAGGAAGCTCTTGCTGCATACCTCTGCCGAGACCCGGATTATGCCTCCCCAATGGATCCGTCCTCGTTTGAGTTCGGTTCTTCTTCCCGTTTTTGGGTGCGTTTGGAGGTTCCGGAGTCTTCCTGGCTAGCAGACTGCCCTCTCTTTTCGTTGGGGGCGTGGCACGGGTTCTGTCGGACCCGCACGCTTGATTGGCGAGAAACTGCTAGTTTTCTGCAGGTTTACTTGGGGGGCGAGTTTGAGCACCTTAATGCGTGTTTATTCGCTCCCGTGCTTTCTCGGGATGTTGGTCTTTTCCAGCTTCATGTGCAGGTTCCTCAGCTTTCGGCTTCGTTGGTTGCGGAGGATTTGCGCTCCCGTGGGCATTTGGCTTCGGTCTTGCGTTTCTTTTCCCTTCTCGAGCTGTCTTCGGCTTGGCTTGAGGAGGATGTGGGAGCGTTGAGTGAAGGGCCTTCGTCGGGGCGCTGTCTTCGGCTGCTCGGGCTTCTGCTGCTCTGTTGAAGCTTTTTGCGCCCATCCTGAAGGAAGCGGTGTCTCTGTTCTATGCTTCTCGCCTCGCGTGCCGTCAGGCTGTGCTCGCCCTCTCTTTGGATTCCGCTTGGGCCTGGCTCTTAGGTTTTCGTCTCCGTTTTGTCCGTTGCTGTTTGCAGAG
>WNGS01116998.1:47420-73062 GCA_020271785.1 Procambarus virginalis
CACCAGGTCCTAGTGGTATTCAGGCAAACGTAGGAGAAAGAGAGTACCCAGAGAAAACATCACTGCCTGATGTGATAATGGAAGGGGATTCCCCTTCCAAACAGTAACAACAATCCTCCTCCCCCCCCTCATCACCATCTCCACATGCCATCAAGAGCCCTCCATAAAGGTAAGATAAAGTTAGGTACTGTATTGTAGTTAGAAAAAAAAATGTATTCAGTATAAAATGTATTTGTATGTTAATATTTTGGAGGGTGGGGAATGGATTAATTCAATTCCTTTATTTCTTATGGGAAAAATCGCTTTGATTTACGATATTTCGACTTACGATCCATCTCTGGGAACGGATTGCATCGTAAGTCAGGCCCCATTGTATAATATTATACTGTATATTTTGCTCAGAAATTGTTTTTGCTTCATGAATGCATTTTGGTTAGTTACTTCTCAGAATTAAAGATAAAAAATAGGATATGACAAAACTTTGTACAATTTGTGTAAGGATATGCATTGCTTTGTATGTGTGTGTGTCTTATTACAATACAGTACTGCAATTGTAGGTTCTAGCGTAAATTTAAAATGCAGTACAGTACTGTGTAATCGTATTTTGCAGGAACATTTTGAACTGGTGCTATTTACTTACTTAATGCATGACAAATAACAATGAAATTTAGTTATCATTACAGAAACCCTTGAAATTTATTCATGTATTTCTAATTTCCCTGATCATTAATATGCACGTTATATCATACTGTGTGTTATATTTTAGCTGACCACAGGCTCAAAAGAGTTAGACAAACTATTAGGAGGTGGTTATAGAGACTGGGTCCATCACGAAATGTTTGGAGAGTTCCGCACTGGCAAGACTCACTTTGCCAACACTAGCTGTTACCTGTCAGGTGAGCATTATTGATGTAATATAAATAAAATATTTCCATGACTATGAATTAATGATATGTATGTATTAACATTTTTGCATTGTGAAAAAACCTTGTATCATTGTGTGTATTTTTTATCTTTTTACACCTTAAGAAAATGTGATAAGATTAATGTTTAGAGAAGTAATTAGTATGATAGGTATAAAGGCTAGGAGGCAGGGCATAAAGAGTTGATCTCACTTCCTTGTAGTCACTTATAGGTAAGCCCTGAATATTTAGCTAGATTTGTTTCTCCTGTAATATTACCTGCAGCCTTGAAAAAAGGCTGTCATAGAATTTCCCTCAAACTATGTAACCATATGATAAAACATATCATGAAATAAGCACCCTCATTTGGGGAAGAAGGGGGCAGGCTGTGGCTCACAAACTGCTCCACAGTCAGTTCTTCTGTGATGTGTAGCTGTTGCTGGGTCTGCCACTGTCACTCATCCCCAGTGTTTTTTTCAGGTGTTCTTTTGCCTTGGTGGTAGTTCCTTGTTCACTTGTTGTTGTGTGGGCCAGGACTTTAGTGCATTTGGAAGCTGTATGTGCTCAAGGTTTCCATCCCTGATTGCTCCCTAGTGCTGCCCTTGCACTGCCAAAGTTTTGTTCCTAGGAGTATTAATGGGATGCCCCTTTTGAGGTCCACCTTGCTTGTGGTGGCCTTGGAATAAGTCTGGTGTCTGGCTTATGTCCGTCCCCAGGTTGCAGCATTTTGACTGGTGGGATGCACTGGGTTTTACACATGCTTCAAAACTTACCTTTAGTGCACAGAAGTAGGTATCCTTAGCCATCCTAGCTAGGATGGGTTAATTTACATAGCTCTTTTAAGAGCATTGACGTTGCATCCCAGTGCCAGGGTGTCCTGTTTGGATTGTAACCTTCAAACCCTGGTAATCCTCTTCGGGGTTGGTGGCCGTGGATTACCTCCCAAGCCCGCTCTCTATTTGCGAGTTTGAAGGGTGCAAATTGTCAGTGCCATATGGCAATGTTAATTCCTTCTGCCTCTTTCATACTGTTTGGTGGGTCAGTGACACCCTCGACCCTGAATCGTGCGATCGTGAGGGCAGTTCTCCCATCACTTTGCTTCTTCTTACTAGCCCTCCTGATGATGCTTGGGCTTATCGGGCAGTGACCACTCTTCGTGTTAAGTTTTCTGTGCCTCAGTGGTCTAGGCTGTGTACCCGTTAAAAGCCCAAGAGCTGCCCTGGCTGGTGTTTAGGGACCTGGAATTAGATGTATTGGTCAATTCGACCTTGGCTCTGCCCACACCTCCACTTTCTTCCCGTCAGGCATTTTTCACTCTCCTAGTTCCCCTTACTAGCCCTCCATCCTTGCTTTCAGCCCTGAAATGTCTGAGGGTTTTGGGTTCAGGGCAGGATTTAGCTCGTGTGATGTGGCTTGGGTGGCTTCGTGGGGTTCCCACTTCTGATTCAGGTGTGGTGTCAGTTGAACCTCTCAGTCCAGCTGAGGCTTTCGGGGCCAGCTCCCATCTTCAAGGCTGCTGCTGGTTTTTCCTGGGTAGTGGGCATAAATGATGGGGCCCCTCAACTGCAGTTTCCGGCGCTTTGGGGCGAGTTGGAATTGGGACTATGGGTCCCCTTTGACCCATTGTGGTTCCTGGCACCTTCTGCGGAGGATCTTCAGTTGTAGGGTGTGGGGTTTCGTACACTCCTACCCTGTAAGAGTTGGATTTGTCTGCGGCTTTTCCCAAGGTTCATTTCCGGGTGCCTTTTGGATGCCCGCAGTGTCTTTCTGAAGGATTCCTACCTTGCGTGTTCCCTCTTCCAAGGCTCATGAGGTGCTTCTTATGTACCTCCTGCAAGTCTCTTCTTATGCCTCGCCAATGGAACCAGCCTCTTTTCAGTTCAGGTCCTCTTTCCCTTATTGGGCGCATTACGAGGTTCCAGAGTCGTCCTGGCTAATAGACAATCCCTTGTTTTCTCTTGATTCTTGGTGCGGTTTTTGCAGGACCCGTTCGCTTAAGTGGTGCGAGGTTGTAAACATGTTTCAGGTGTTTAGGGGGCCTTTCTTTTGAGCCCCTAATTAATGTTTGCCTGTTTGCCCATGCTCTACCCCAGGATGTTGGGGCTGCTGGGTTTTAATCCTTGTTCTGGACACACTGCATCATCCTCATCTAAGTCCCTATCACTTGTATCAAGTCATTGTGTTAGGTCAATATTGGGTCCTAGATCATCATCATCACTATCAAAGTCAGGGTCAGTCAATACCTCATGTACAGTGGCACTTCGATTAACGAGTTTAATCCGTTCTGGCACCGAGCTCGTTATGTGGAAAACTCGTCTTAAGAAACAAATTTCCCCATTTAAAATAATGGAAATAAATTTAATCCGTTCCACTCCTAAAAACATCCATACTTGTATGACATTTTATAATGTAAATATAATACTGCACATGTAATTATAAATGTTTTGTTGTGCTATTTTCATGTTTACCTTACGAAGAGTCGTTGCTGGCTTGAGGGAGACAATGGGGAGGTGGAAGGAGGAGTGGGGTTATGGTGTGGAAGGAGAATCCACCTCTTGAGTCAGGTGGGCTCTCTCTTCTTGGGAATTTCACCCCACTGGGACCTTGTTGTGGTTCACTAACACTGGCTCTTCTTTTCTCTACTTTTTCAAAGAACGTATCTATTGACAATTGCTTTTCTCTTTGTTTTAGGATGTTCCTAAAACAAGACAGCAAATTGTCATTAAACATGTTCACACACCGGGTTGTTACTGCTTTATCAGGGCAGCTTTTTCAAGAATGCAGTCACCTTTTCAAACATTCCCAACAATTCCCTGATCTCACTGGAAGAGGCAGCATCCTCCCTTACCTTCTCATCCCTTATTAATGGTGCAAATTGTTGATGAGGCCCTGCCATACTCCCTTGTGAGATCAGTCACACAGACACCACGCTCATGCTTTGCTATAATTTCCTTCTTCAAATCCACAGTAATTGCGTCTTTCTTCATCTTGACAACACTATCTTTAGCAAGCAGCTTCTTTGGTGACATCGTGCGTTACAAATTGTAGTCCCAAAACCACAAAAAAAAAGCAAAGCACAATTAAATGCAGAGGGATGCTTGTCGTGTATGATACAACAACAACACTGGCGTCGGAGGCGTCCGAGAATTTGCGAGAACCCGCGAGATGCTAGGATGCACTATGTGGTTTTGCTCGTCAATAGAGACAAATTTGCTAAGAGTGGCTCGCTCGTTACCCGAAATGCTCGTAAATAGAGCCGTTCGTTAATCGAGGTGCCACTGTATTTCATCCTCTGAGAGTGATTTTTCAGCCACGTAACCTGTGGGTGACCGGGAGTTAGATGCACATTTGTTAGCCATGATTGCTCATCTAGCCTACCCACAGCTGTGGGGTATGCTGGGAATTTTGTTCAAAATCGTGGATGCTCATTGGAGGCATGCGGTGTCCATTTGTTATCCAGGTTACGGTGTGCGAGTTTTGGATCATATGCCATACTAACAAATGACTTCTTGGTGAGCACACCACTTGTCAACTGAGATATTTCAATGATCCCAGTGCAGAGGTTAGTCAAGATACACTGTTTTGCTTCGTCTGTATATTTTGTGCAGTTTAACTTGTGTTTGGCTTGATCTCAAATTCCTGTGCTCCAGATGCCTCTAAGAACACACACACCAGGTAGCTACTGAGAGCCAGCCCAGTAAAAGATGAATAATAGAGTAAAATATGATTATTGATACAGTATTAAATAATTGCAATTTCCACTCATTCTTCCTTTATACAGTATCATTCATTAACACATCTAGTTTATTCATTCCTTATACAGTATCATTCATTGAGACTAATAATGAGATGTAATGTATTAAAAATTTTGTTATAGTCTTAATGCCAGTATGTACGATACTTGGCAATTAGCAAAGAATGGATGTAAGATGCTCGTCTCCTCATTAAAATCAATGAAGTTAATGTTGTTGGGTGGAAAAGGAAAAGAAGTGAGTGATGAGGTCATAAAAGGTAGCTGGGAGGAAGACTTTGTCCAACTGTGTATTTGAAGTGGATAGTAAGTTTGTATGTTTTTCTCAGGGGAGCCCCTACAGCTCCCCTGAGCTATCCATGGCTGATGTGGATACCCTAACTATTTTGCATCAGTCGATGTGGGTGGAGTTCTAGGCCTACTGGGGACCACGAGCCAGAACCTGGCCCCCTCATAGAGGCACGAGAAGCAATGGCCCATAGAAATACACATGTGTTGTGGAGCATTCTATATCTGCCATCGACCGGAACAAGCACCCAGAAAGGTAAGCGCCACATAACAAACCCGTATTCTGGTTAACAACGAAAATTGTCAAACGAGTGGACAGAACTCCCCAAAAGAAAAACGAGCAAACAAGCATGACGTCACACAAGCCACGCCGCATGTCTGCGCAGCTACCCCCCTTCCCGGGAGGAGGAAGGGGGAGCCCGAGATTCCCGCACCGGCTATCCCCACCCCAGTTCCTCGGCTGGTGGGATCGTGCATGGTCGTGTGGCTCCAGCTCCAGTCTTCTCTCGGCGCTGTTCATTGTTTTCAGTGCTGCTCTTACAGTGGTTGTGTGAGCTGGGAGTAATAGTCTCAGGTACTCGGGCTGCATGTGCTTAGGGTCTCCTTCCCTGAGTGCCCTGTAAGTACTGCCCTTGGGGCTTCGTGTTCCCTTCCACAAGTCACCTTGGGTCTACCTCTGTTGGCCTTTCGCTGCTTGGCATTTGGCCTCCCCGAGTGTGTGGGGTGTTTTCCTCCCTTGTTTGCCAACAGGTAAGTGGTAGTTATTGCACTGGTGGGGTACTGCATAGCTAATTTTCACCTAAACAGCGGCCGGCTCTGTTCCCTCTGGGTACGTTGTCCACTTGGGTGGTTTTTTTTCTTTTCTTTTTGCTTGGTGGAGGGGGGTCTGCCTTGTGTTCTCCCTCCCTCCTTATATTAGGGTTTGTGTGGTGGCACCTCCTGCTTGGCCCTCGTGAGTGGACACGTCCAGTGGGTTCAGCTTTCAGCAGTTTGCTTGGTAGTTTGGGGCGCCGGTTAGCAGTGCCCTGCCTGGGATAACCCTTAGCAGACCCAGTGTAGGGGCCCTGGAAAACCCTACGGGGACTCTCGGCTAAAATGGAGGAGACCCTTGCATCCTCTCTTGCTTTGTGCGAGTTTGAGGGTTGCTCTGTCCCCTTGTCTCAGGGCGATATTCATTGTTTTTGCCTCCGTCATGCTGCCTGTTGGGTTGGTGACACATTCGACCCTGAGTCCTGCGAGCTCTGTTGCCTGTTTGTGACTCAATTCACCCAGACTGATGATGATTTTCTTCGGGTGCAGGCAGCACGCGCATTGCAGGGTAGGTTTAGGTTATTGCAACGCACTTGGTTTGTCACTTCCCGGACGCCCCGAGGCTGCTCATTTGGTCCCCCCCTCCCTGCTTCCGGCCCCTAAGCGTCTGAGGGCTTCGGGAGCATTCGAGTCTGTTCCTCTTGCCGATGCTCTGGGGTCTGACCAGTGGGCCCCTTCCCTTCCGGTTCTTTCAGCTGCCCCGGCTATTTCTTGTGAGGCCAGGGCCTTGGAGGACGACTCGGCCCCGGGGCCTGCCATGGAGGTTCCCAGGGTTGGGGAGGAGCTGACTTGGGGGCCATGGGCTCCGTTGGACCCTGCCTGGATTTTCCGTCCTTCTGAGCGGGGCTTACTGTTGCAAGAAGTGGGGTTTTCTTCCCCCCCCCCCTCTGCGTACAATTTGGACTTGGGTTCCGCTTCTCCCCAGCTTCGGTTCCATCTTTCCGGAGGTTTTCGGCTTCCCGCATCTTGCCGCCTGAGGTGCGGTCAGCCATTGCAGCTTACCTCCTGCATGACCCGGAGTATGCCTCCATAATGCATCCTTCTTCATTCAGGTTTGGTCCGTCGTGTTCTTACTGGGTGCATTATGAGGTTCCGGGGTCGTCCTGGCTTGCAGACTGCCCCTTGTTTTCGTTGGATGCTTGGAACCCGTTTTGTCGGACCCACACGTTTGAGTTGCGCGAAGTGTTGATGGTGGTCCAGGTTTATCTGTGGGGTGATTTTGCGCATCTTAACACTTTGACGTGCCCCGCGCGCCACCCCTCAACTGTGCGATTTGGGTCCCAGGGTTTCACGGGAGTGTCCGTTAATTCTGAAAAGTGTATACTCCCTTCAACTTTGTCACCTTAATTCTCGTCCTACGAGATTAAATTTGGTATCATTGTGTTCGCAATAGAATTCTCTACAGCACTAAATGCATATAAACTCCAAAAGCCTGGCTAATTACCCACAGCAAACAGAGAAAGTGCGAACGAGTTACCCAGGAGCGCGCAAAAGCGATAAAATGGCACTCTTTTCACTCTGGTCACCTCAATTTTTGTCCTAGGTCTTTCATTTTGGTATCAATGGGTTTGCAATAGAATTCTCTAGAGGAACATTAGCATATAAAATAAAAAACCTGGTCACGCTCCACCCGCCGACGAGTTGAAGACGGGCCACGTTAGCCGCGAGTGAGTGCCCAGACGCCTTCCAGCTAAACTCCCAATTCCTGCCCACAAATGTTTAGTAATATTGTGTGTTGAACATGACATAGGCGTGTAGGGAAGACATAGGCGCGCATTTTAAAACCAGTCCCCAAAAAATCGGATAAAAACCTGATTTTTGGCGATTATTTAAAGTGGATGACGCAATGCTGCGTCATGCCCGGCAGTACCGCCAGTAAACGGATGACGCAATGCTGCGTCATGCCCGAGCGAAAGTGTTAATGAGTGCCTTTTCGCTCCTGCTCTTTTGCAGAATATTGGTGCGGTTCAGCTTCATGTGCAGGTTCTTTCCCTGTCGGCTGAGCTCGTGGCTTTTTGACTTCGGTCCTATGTTTCTTTTCTTTACTGGAGCCATCTTCGGATTGGCTTCTGGAGGATGTAGAGGCGCTTGGGGCCGTTCCTGGGTCTGGCGCCTTAGTCTCGACTGCTCGTGTGTCGTCTGCTCTTTTGAAGCTGTTTGCGCTGATCCTGCAAGAGGCGTTGCTACGGTTTTTCACTGTGCTTTTTGCGTGTCGATAGGCTGTACAGTACTTGCTTCCTCTTTGGAATCCGCTTGGGCCCTGGTCCAGTCTTCTTCAGGTTGTCTTCTTCTTTTTGTCCTCTGCAGTTGAGTGTTATATTCAGGCGGCTTCTTCCAATTGCCGCCCTATGTCTGAATTGTTGGTACTCTAGGGGAACCGGGGGGTTCTATCCCGGTGGGGTCGTGCCAGGGCTCACGGTTCCATTCATTGGGGTCGGCCATAGGTGTCAGGTTCGGTGCCGGTGCCGCCTGCGGTCCCGCCTGTGCCTGGTTGATGCGGTGTTCACTTTGCGCACAGGTCGGGTACTCGTAAGGGGCAGCGGCTCTTTCGTGGTTCGCCCCATTGACGGGACGGTGGGGGGGGGCTTGCCCTGTTCGCTCACGCTGTGGGAAAAGCCCACAGGTTTGTGGGCTTTTTGGGTTGTTTCTCTCGGCCTGCGGTAGCGTTGGGTGGCCCTTCCTCCTGGAAGCCTGCCCCATCAGCCTCGAACCCTCCTTTGGGGGGTTCGGGGCTGATGGGGCAGGCTTCCTCTCCTGCGCTCTGTCAGGTCATCTTGGAGTGGGTGCGCTTGGGTGTGGTCGAAACGACGAAGTCTCTCAGGTGAGTTTCCCGCCTGTTCCCAGTTCAGAAATGGGACTGTGCGGACCAGGGGTTCATTCTGGACTTGTCCCGTCTGAACCTTTGGGGTTTCTTGCCCCCTCATTTCGGATGACCACTCTGTCCCAGGTCCGGCTTCTGTTAGAGCCAGGCGCTTGGATAGTGTCCCTGGACCTCAAGGACGCGTATCGGCACGTCCCTATTTATCTAGGGTTCCGGGACTGGCTCGGTTTTGTTGTGGGGTGTCGAGAGTTACCACTTTCGTTGTCTCCCTTTAGGGTTGAATCTGGCACCTCGCATGTTCACACGCCTTACCTGGGTTGTGGTGGCTCGTCTGCGTCTGTTAGGTGTTTGGGTGTTGGCTTACCTCGACGACTGGCTGATTTGGGCTCCCAGTCGGTCTGCATGTCTGCTTGCCAGAGATTTGGTGCTTTCGAAGCTCGCCGGGTTTGGGTTCCTGGTGAGCTGGAGGAAGTTTCATCTGGTTCCCTCCCAGGTTCAGTCCTGGCTGGGTCTTATGTGGGAATCTCAGACCGCTTCCTTGTCTCTTCCTCCAACATCTCTCCTTCGGCTGCGGTCCTGCCTGTGCTTGTTTCTGGGGGCTTCCGGGTCACCCGGCGGTTGCTCGAGGGTCTGTGCGGGAGCCTGAACTTTGCGATGTTGGTCTACCCACCGGGTCAGCTGTTCTTGTTCTTTCGGGAACGTCCCTTCCACCTCTCTCGCGATCGCTGGGTTTGTCTCCCAGGGGCCTTGTGTCGGCTGCTGCGTTGCTGGCTTCCTCTTTGGGTTTTTCAGGGTTCTGTGCCTTGGCGCCTTCCCGAGCCCTCGCTTGATGTGTTCATGGATGTGTCTTCTCTTGGGTGGGCTTTGTGACCAGTGCTCACCGGGTCGGCCAGTGGCGGTGGGGTCCGTCCTTCCATCGGGTCCACAGCACAATGCGGGAGTTCGCTGTGGTGTGGTTTGCGCTTTGGAGGGTTCGGGTCGCCAATGGATCGACGATCTGGTTCCATTTGGACTGCTCCCCGGTGGTTCATTGCCTGAACCGAGGGGTTCGATGCGGTCCTTGGCTCTTTGGGGTTGGTCTCTTCGGGTGACTCGTCTGCCGAATTCTCGGGGTTTGGCTCTCCTGGCGGTTCACGTCCGGGGGGTATCCAACATTCTGGTGGACGGCCTATCCCGGTTCATTCCCGTGTCCACGGAATGGATGGTTGACGCCGACTCATTCAGGTGGCTCTGCCGGACGTTCTGGCGCCCGGAGGTGGATCTCGTCGCGTCAGCATGGACGAGGCGTCTTTCGGTATATGTGGTGCCCTTCTCCGACTATGAGGCTGTCGGGATCGATGCCTTTCGTCAGGACTGGTCGAGGTGGGGGTTCCTGTACCTCTTTTCTCTGGTTCAGTTGTTGCTTCAGGTCCTGGCTCGCTTAGAGACTTACTACGGGTGAGTAGCCCTCTTGGCCCCATGGTGGCCGGCCCAGCTGTGGTTTCAGGCGCTGCTTGCCCGGTGTCCGAACCCGGAGGTTTTTCCGCGGCTCCGCCTCTTTCAGGAGATCAGCCCGGTCCGGTACGAGACTGGTTCGCTCTTCTCCTCGAGTCGTCGCGTTTGGTATTTTTGACTCGTGTTTATAACCATCTCTATGGTGATCAGGTGGCCTCCTTGCTGGTTTCCCACCTGTGGGCTTCCTCTCAGCGGCAGTATGAAGTCTCCTGGCAGTCCTTCCAGTGCTTTGTCCCTTCGTCGTTGCTCTTCGCTTTCGGTTCGGGTGTTGTTGTCCCCTCTCTCTTAGTTGTTTCAGGACTGTCGTCTTATGCCTAATACTGTTGCCTCGTATCGTGCAGCACTGGCGGAGCTGCTGCAGCTTGTTTTTGGTATCGATGTTACTTCTGCACTGTTTCGCAAGCTGTCTCATGCGCCACCTGAGCCGTCCTGGTCTTTGAACAGAGTGCTCTCCTATCTTTCTTCTCCTCGGTTTATTGTGGCCCCTTCGGTTCAGGGTTGTTTTGCTAAGGCTCTTTTTCTGTTGGCATTAGCCTTTGGGAGTCGTGTGGTAGAGCTTCATGCTCCTCTCCGACGCAGAGGTTTTTGCTCTTTTGGTTGTAGTCGTAGGTATGTTCGTTTACAGCCGTCTCCCTCTTTTCTGGCGAAGAATGAGACTGCTGCTGTCCGGAGGGGTCCTGGGGTTGTTGATGCTTGGTTTGTCAGGCCGGGGGGTTCATCATGTGTTGTGTCTGGTTGCGGCCCTCCGCCATTATCTGCGTGCCACAGCTTGTACTCACCTAGTTGTGCTTGCGGGGGTTGAGCTCTGGCTCTTTGGTCCCGCCTCTCAACCGTCAATCAACAGGTATACAGTTTCCTGAGCCTATTGGGCTCTATCATATCTACACTTGAAACTGTGTATGGAGTCAGCCTCCACCACATCGCTTCCTATTGCATTCCATTTGTCAACCACTCTGACACTAAAAAAGTTCTTTCTAATATCTCTGTGGCTCATTTGGGCACTCAGTTTCCACATGTGTCTTCTAGTGCGTGTGCCCCTTGTGTTAAACAGCCTGTCTTTATCAACCCTGTCGATTCCCCTGAGAATCTTCAATGTGGTGATCATGTCCCCCTAACTCTTCTGTCTTCAAACGGAGTGAGGTTTAATTCCGGTAGTCTCTCCTCGTAGCTCATACCTCTCAGCTCGGGTACTAGTCTGGTGGCAAACCTTTGAACCTTTTCCAGTTTAGTCTTATGCTTGACTAGATATGGACTCCATGCTGGAGCTGCATACTCCAGGATTGGTCTGACATATGTGGTATATAATGTTCTGAAATATTCCTTACACAAGTTTCTAAAGGCCGTTCTTATGTTAGCCAACCTGGCATATGCTGCTGATGTTATCCTCTTGATATGAGCTTCAGGGGACAGGTCTGGCGTGATATCAACCCCCAGGTCTTTCTCTCTCTCTGACTCTTGAAGTATTTCATCTCCCAAATGATACCTTGTATCTGGTCTCCTGCTTCCTACCCCTATCTTCATTACATTACATTTGCTTGGGTTAAACTCTAACAGCCATTTGTTCGACCATTCCTGCAGCTTGTCCAGGTCTTCTTGAAGCCTCAAGCTGTCCTCCTCTGTCTTAATCCTTCTCATAATTTTGGCGTCGTCAGCAAACATTGAGAGGAATGAGTCTATACCCTCTGGGAGATCATTTACGTATATCAGAAACAGGATAGGTCCAAGTACAGAGCCCTGTGGGACTCCACTGGTGACTTCACGCCAGTCTGAGGTCTCACCCCTCACTGTAACTCTCTGCTTCCTATTGCTTAGGTACTCCCTTATCCACTGGAGCGCCCTACCAGTTACTCCTGCCTGTTTCTCCAGCTTATGCATCAACCTTTTATGGGGTACTGTGTCAAAGGCTTTCCGACAGTCCAAAAAAATGCAGTCCGCCCACCCTTCTCTTTCTTGCTTAATTTTTGTCACCTGATCGTAGAATTCTATCAAGCCTGTAAGGCAAGATTTACCCTCCCTGAACCCATGTTGATGGGTTGTCACGAAGTCTCTTCTCTCCAGATGTGTTACTAGGTTTTTTCTCACAATCTTCTCCATCACCTTGCATGGTATACAAGTTAAGGACACTGGCCTGTAGTTCAGTGCCTCTTGTCTGTCACCCTTTTTGTATATTGGTACTACATTAGCAGTCTTCCATATTTCTGGTAGGTCCCCCGTTTCCAGTGACTTACTATACACTATGGAGAGTGGTAAGCAAAGTGCTCCTGCACACTCTTTCAATACCCATGGCGAGATTCCATCCGGCCCAACAGCTTTTCTCATCCAGCTCCAAAAGGTGCTTTTTGACCTCATCTCTTGTAATTTCGAACCTATCCAAGGTCACCTGGTTTGCTGCCACCTCTCCCAGCGCCGTGATATCTCCCTGTTCTATTGTAAAGACCTCCTGGAACCTTTTGTTGAGTTCTTCACACACCTCTTTGTCATTCTCTGTGTACCTGTCCTCGCCCACCCTAAGTTTCATCACCTGTTCCTTCACTGTTGTCTTCCTCCTGATGTGACTGTGTAGTAGCTTTGGTTCAGTCTTGGCTTTATTAGCTATATCATTTTCATACCTTTTCTCAGCTGCTCTTCTCACACTAACATACTCGTTCCTGGTTCTCTGGTATCTCTCTCTACTTTCTGGTGTTCTGTTATTACGGAAGTTCCTCCATGCCCTTTTGTTCAGCTCCTTTGCTTTCATACATTCCCTATTAAACCACGAATTCTTCCTTTGCTTCTCTGTTTTTTCCTGTCGGGCTGGGACAAACCTGCTTACAGCCTCCTGACATTTTTGGGTGACATAGTCCATCATGTCTTGTACGGACTTGGTTCCGAGTTCTGTGTCCAATGTATATCCCATAGGAATTTATTCATCTCCTCATAGTTTCCCTTTCGGTACACCAGCCCTTTGGTTCCCAGTTCTTTTTTGGGGGTGATAATTCCTAGCTCAACCAGGTACTCAAAGCTCAGTACACTGATCACTCATTCCCAAGGGGGCTTCCAACTTAACTTCCCTTATATCCGACTCATTTAGGGTAAATATCAGATCAAGCAAGGCTGGTTCATCCCCTCCTCTCATTCTTGTGTGTCTGGGGACGCGCTTTGGGTTGATCCGGTTTCCCTTCTTTCCGGGTTTGGGTCTCTCAGGTCATCTGCAGGGTAATTAAATCCAGTCAACCTGCGGTCTATCCCCGTGCCCATGACGTTTGTAAGTTTGCTGCTCTTGCTGCCGTCTTAGGCAATATGTCTTGGGGCTGACATTCGGGCATGGTTTTTTTTGGCAGCCGAACAAGGCCCTGGCTGCACACTACCTCGTGAACGTTCCTGGGCCCAGTTGGGCCTGTGTTGCTTTGGGTCGGCGGTTGCAGCCCATTGTCTCGACTTCAAGTTGAGGAGTGGAGCACCGACCGCCTCCCGGGTAAGTCCCCTTTTATTCTGTTGTCTTTGGTGAAGTAGCTCCGTGGAGCTGTAGGGGCTGCCCCCCAGAAAACCAGCATTGAATATAATGAAATGCCATTTTCTGGGCGAGTCCTGGAGGCTCCCTGGCAACCCTCCTTCCCTCCGGTAGGCATTTTTTTCGCATTTTTGATATCCAGCCTCAGAACTGGGGTGGGGATCGCCGGTGCGGGGGTCTGGGGCTTCTCCTTCCCCCACCCGGGGAGAGAGGAGCTGTGCAAACATGCGGCTTGGCTCGTGTGATGTCATGGTTGTTTGCTCGTTTTTCTTTTGGGGAGCTCGGTCCACTCGTTTGACGATTTTCACTGTTAACCGGAATAGGGGTTTGTTTTGTGCCGCTTACCTTTCTGGGTGCCTGTCCAGGGCAATGGCAGATATAGAATGCTCCAAATCACATGTGCATTTCTATGGGCCATTCTTCCTCGTGCTTTTGTGAGGGGCCAGGTTCTGGCTTGTCGTCCTCGGTAGGCCTAGAATTCCACCCACATCGACTGATGCAAAATAGTTAGGGTATCCATATCAGCCATGGATAGCTCTGCGGAGGTTATCTTCTTGAGGTTATCTTGAGATGATTTCGGGGCTTAGCATCCCCGCGGCCCGGTCCTTGACCAGGCCTCCTTTTTGTTACACACCCTTGGGAAGCAGCCCTTAGCAGCTGTCTAACTCCCAGGTACATATTTACTGCTAGGTAACAGGGGCATCAGGGTGAAAGAAACATTTTGTCCATTTGTCTCCGCCTCCACAGGGGATCGAATCCGGAACCTCAGGACTACGAATCCGAAGCGCTATCCACCCAGCTGTCAGGTGCCCTCAGCCTCCGGGACTCACCCAGAAAATGGAGTTTCATTACATTCAACGCTGGTTTTTTGAGGGGATTTGGGGAAGAGAGAGATACTGAGACCGACATTGACGAGGAAAAATAATTGTCCTAGAAGAGGACAATGGAAGGCAGTGGGAGAGATTCTATGATGGCATTAGAAGTAGAGAATATTTTTATAGGAGTCGCTAAAGGCTTGTATGTTAGTCATCTCTTCAAAGTCCTAAACTCAGACACATGCCTGATGAAAATGAGTCATTGGCGAGTTACACTTATAAAATGCATTTTATAATGCAATGTGTTTATAAAAATGACAGTACAGTATTGTCAATTGTTATTCTTTATTTTTCCAGACCCTCTCGGTGGAATTCATTCACGATCCAGAAGGAAAGGATGCCATACAGGAATATATGAAAACAAAAGGATATTTTGTTCACTCAGAAGTTAGACACTACAACTGGTTAGCTAATGACTTCATATTTGTTAAAAAATCCCTGCAATGATTAGTACAAATATTGTAAGTTCAGCCTACAAATAACAAGAGGAAAGTTTTTATATAGGTGATTTTTTATAAGATATTATTTTTTGCCTCTTTTGTAATACAAAATGTTTAAACAATTATGTGCCATGAATACACATAATGAGTGCGAACTACGAATATAATTTGTATAGCAGGCTTATGCTGGAAAGCGTATGTGTGTGTGTTATGCAAGAAAATTGATCAGGTCACGATCAGCACACATATGCTCACTACAATGTGTACTCACGCTATCTTAGGAGTTCTCAGTAAATTAATTCGTTTAGTCACAATTATTTATTAGTAATCTCAAAGGAGTTCTCAGTAAATTAATTCGTTTAGTCACAATTATGTATTAATAATCTCAAAAGATTTAAATCAACGTGTTCGTTACATTTTGTAATACCAGCTAGCAAGCGTCACAATGGATTTATGCATATTGCATGAAGTTGCAGTGATTGCAAACATTTGGAAGGGAATGTAATTTTATATGTCAAATATGTTGCAAGTTTTGCAACTCTCCATATTCACACACACACACAAATACACACACCTCATGTAAGGACACACGCTTCTATGTATACACACCTCATGTAAGGACACATGCTTCTATGTATACACACCTCATGTAAGGACACATGCTTCTATGTATACACACCTCATGTAAGGACACACGCTTCTATGTATACACACCTCATGTAAGGACACATGCTTCTATGTATACACACCTCATGTAAGGACACATGCTTCTATGTATACAGACACATGAAAGGACACAGTGTTCTATGTAAACACATACCATGTAAGGACACATACTTCCATGTATACACACACATGTAAGGACACGTGCATCCATGTACACACATGCATGCAGAAATATCCACTTCAGAATCTCAAATATGCTTTGCAAACTGGCATTATATTAATTTTGTACTGGTTACCATGACTCTCAATACAGTGCTTTTATTAATTAACATTTATAATTACCCATTACTAGTGTTTTGAAAGAAGGTGTTAGACTTTGTAATGAGAAGTGTACAGAATACTGATAGAGATGAAGAATAACACCATTATAGAGAGTAGCCTTTAATAACCACTGGAGCGTGGTTAAACTCGATTTATTGAAAACTACACGAGCTGAGAAATGCCATTTTAATATTTCGTACCCAATCAAAATGCACACACGGTTGGTTGGGTACGAAATGAACTCTTGGGGCCTCCAGTGAGAGGCAGCCATCTCGGAAAATATTCCAAGAATGCCCTAGTGCTGCTGGCTGGCTTAGTTCCGAGTGAGCAACCATGGGTGGCACACGCACCTCTGGCTCTCAAACGCGTGTCCGACGCGGTGTTGAAAGATCGCTCTCTATTGGTGAAATTCAGACCTTACTGTCTGCATAACATAAGGGTCATGATATTGCTGAAGCTAGGCACGATAAGGACCAAACGCCAGGGTCGGATGCAAGTAATACAGCACTGATGAGGATGATACAGTGAGTGTATCCAGTAGTAGCTGAGCGCCACCCATGCTCACCCTGTTATCTCAAATTTTTATAAATGATATATTGATAAATCATTTTCTGGGTTCAGTGATGATGCATCTGATAAAAGTAGCATAGATGGACAGTGTTAGCAGCTTCCATGGTGGTGTTTTCCATCAATTTTTTCAAGAATAGATGAATCTCTTCCATGATACCTGAATCTCCTCTAGAATACCTTACAAAGCAATCTTTTCCTATAATCTTCTCAAGACTACCTTACACTTTACAAGCTTGGCTACATACCACCTACAGGTACTAAAGCCAAGGGTATACATGAGTGCATTATGTGCAAGCACACAGAATGAAGAAACAGGAAGCAAAAATCTGTATGTGGCTGGTGCATCGGGAGCGAAGTTGTGCTGTAGACCATGGAATGCTTCTTTGATTATCACTCACTCCTGAAGTACTGAGTGTTTAACAGTGTTTGACTGTATAAATTGAGTGTGAAACTGTACATATTATAATTTTAGTGAATTTTGAACGAGTAATATTGCGACAATAAACATTTATTGTGGACACATTACTGATGCATGTATCACAGTTCCATGGAACATTATGAACATTCTACTGTATAATAATTGTAAAGGACACATATATGCATTAGATACGATAACAAATCATCATTATAAAGTATTGAAAATACATAGAAATGTTATTTGTAAATATATTTGTTTCAACTCATGAGGCTTGAATGGCCCACGCGATCACTTCTGTGAGCTTCACGCATGGTCGACCAGCTCGTGATGACGTCACGCACCACTTGGTTCACGTCCCCACCGCCAAGGTAAATGGAATTTTATATTTTTTTTTTACATGTACATGTTCCAGAAAGGGATTTTAAGAACTTAGAAAGGAAAAAAATTTCGGGAACACTTTATTTTCAGCGCATAACCAGATTATCCCAATAAATGCAGCATATCACAGAGGTTAAAGAGCTTTATCGAATCTAGCAAATATTGATTGATGACGATTAAGCCACCCAAGAGGTGGCACGGGCATGAATAGCCTGTAAGGGGTAGATTTTTGAGTGAATGTGATCTTTGGTCGTGATAGCAAAGATAAATTGTGCTAGTAGTCATATAGGGTGAAGACAGTGGAGTGAAGACGGGGTAGGAGAGTCATTTGTGAGGTGAAGTAATGTCTACGCTCGCTTATCTGAATTATATGGGTAGGATATCCCCCTTTCCTTGCCGAATAAGTCAGACATTTGGTTAAGCAGAATTCTTACAGGTGAAGTTCAAAAATGGCCATATTCCTAACGTTTTGTACCACAACCACCATGATTCTTATTTCAATACTATAAATCAAAACTATAATTTAAGGGAGTAACTTCAGCTTACCTTGTTGTAGTGCGTCTTCTTTTGTGATACTGCAGATCTTGAATTGTGTAGTTCTTGAAAATTTATGTATCCTTATCTCAGGATATCTGAATTTCTGTTTGAATATGACAAAGTTTGGCAGAAAATTATCCAAACCCGATTTTGGCCAGATAACCCAAATATTCGGTTCAGTGCGCTTCGGACAACTGAGCTCATACAGTATTTCACAATTGTCGTTGTTCAAGCGGCAGCTTAGAATGTGGTAATGCTGATTTTGGAGGGCTCGATGGCTGCAGATTCTATTTGCTGTGTTTTAATATTGTTTTATTCATTAATGACGTGCTTAGCATCCCTAAAATTCCCGAGATCTCATTGCCAGAGACAGTGAGACCTTACTGTGTTCTGATACAAGTATTGTTAGCATTACATGTTAGACATACTGTATATGCTGGCATATAAGTCGACATTTGAACCCTAAAAATTCTTTCCCAAACCAGCGGTCGACTTGTCCGCTGAATATAGAATGGGAACCTTTACCACTGAGAGATAAACAAGTGAAACACCCAGCCTAAGACTCCTTGTACACCATTTGTCATAATTCTCCCAGCCCATCACAATTATTTTGATAATTTCACAAGTGAAATATACACACACATGTATCCATGTACATACACACAAGTATGGTCACATGCATGCAGAAATATCCACTTTAGAATCTCAAATATGTTTTGCAAACTGACATTATATTAATTTTGTACTAGTTATTTCATGTGTAGTCATGCCAGGAGGGCCACACCACATGTAGTCATGTCAGGTGGGCCACACCATGTGTAGTCATGTCAGGAGGGCCACACCACGTGTAGTCATGCCAGGAGGGCCACACCACGTGTAGTCATGTCAGGAGGGCCACACCATGTGTAGTCATGTCAGGAGGGCCACACCACGTGTAGTGCATGTCAGGAGGGGCCACACCATGTGTAGTCATGTCAGGAGGGCCACACCACGTGTAGTCATGTCAGGAGGGCCACACCACTTGTAGTGCATGTCAGGAGGGCCACACCATGTGTAGTCATGTCAGGAGGGCCACACCACGTGTAGTCATGCCAGGAGGGCCACACCACGTGTAGTCATGCCAGGAGGGCCACACCAGGTGTAGTCATGCCAGGAGGGCCACACCAGGTGTAGTCATGCCAGGAGGGCCACACCACGTGTAGTCATGCCAGGAGGGCCACACCACGTGTAGTCATGCCAGGAGGGCCACACCACGTGTAGTCATGCCAGGAGGGCCACACCACGTGTAGTCATGCCAGGAAGGCCACACCACGTGTAGTCATGCCAGGAGGGCCACACCACGTGTAGTCATGCCAGGAGGGCCACACCACGTGTAGTCATGCCAGGAGGGCCACACCACGTGTAGTCATGCCAGGAGGGCCACACCATGTGTAGTCATGCCAGGAGGGCCACACCACGTGTAGTCATGTCAGGAGGGCCACACCACGTGTAGTCATGCCAGGAGGGCCACACCACGTGTAGTCATGTCAGGAGGGCCACACCACGTGTAGTCATGTCAAGAGGGCCACACCACGTGTAGTCAAATTTTGCTCAAATGGAAATGTATTTCAGTTATTAGTTATTTAAAATGTACCACAATCTTCAGAATTATGATTGCTCCAGTATGACATCTTGCTAATAAAACAGGCAAATTACAGTGTAGATAATGCAATAATTGGCTGTAACATCTCTCAGTTGAATCATGGCCTGGAAGCATTTGACAAACTTCCGACCTATTCACTGGCCACCCGGGCTATCCCTACTGCAGGCTCAGTTCAGTATCATGGAATAGATTATCTGCTTCATATCAACAGTTACAGAGATCAAATAATAACAAATAATAATAAATAATAAAATAGTAAACACTTTAATATGAATAAGGATTACATAGTAAAGATGAATACCGTATTAATGGGTACAATAGTGGACCAGCCAGAGGCTTAGGACCTGCACAGGAAGTTCTCTGAAACAAAAATTGGGTACAAAGGTTGATGGGTCGAGGGTAACTCTGTTTGTCACTAGGCCTGTGCTGGACATGTAACTTCACTCACCTCCCCTGACAACACCATCTTCTCTCATGACAACCACTGCCACCACCTGCATCCCATGATAACCACTGCCACCACCTGCATCCCATATCTTGAGGTTATCTTGAAATGATTTCGGGGCTTAGTGTCCCCGCGGCCCGGTCCTCGACCAGGCCTCCACCCCCAGGAGCTGTCTAACTCCCAGGTACCTATTTACTGCTAGGTAACAGGGGCATCAGGGTGAAAGAAACACTTTGCCCAGTTGTGTCTGTCTCCACCGGGGATTGAACCCGGAACCTCAGGACTACGAATCCGAAGCGCTGTCCACCCAGCTGTCAGGCGCCCTCCATGACTTCCCATGACAACAACTACTGCCTCCCATGACAACCACTGACACCTGTACTCAGGAATCTGTACACCTGTTGATTGACAGTTGAGAGGCGGGACCAAAGAGCCAAAGCTCAACCCCCGCAAGCACAATTAGGTGAGTACAATTAGGTGAGTACTGACACCACCTGCCTCCCATGACAACCACTGACACCACCTGCCTCCCATGACAACCACTGACACCACCTGCCTCCCATGACAACCACTGACACCACCTGCCTCCCATGACAACCACTGACACCACCTGCCTCCCATGACAACCACTGACACCACCTGCCTCCCATGACAACCACTGACACCACCTGCCTCCCATGACAACCACTGACACCACCTGCCTCCCATGACAACCACTGACACCACCTGCCTCCCCTGAAAACCAGTGACACCCCTTGCCTCCCCTGACACCACCTGCCTCCCCTGAAAACCAGTGACACCCCTTGCCTCCCCTGACACCACCTGCCTCCCATGACAACCACTGACACCACCGGACTCTCATAACAACCAGTGACACCCTGGCCTCCCCTGATAACCAGTGACACCCCTGGCCTCCCCCTGACACCACCTGCCTCCATTGATAACCAGTGACACCACCTATCTCCACTGACACCACCTGCTTCCACTGACACCACCTGCCTTTCTTGATACCATTGACACCACTTGCTTTCTCTGATAACCAGTGACACCACCTTCCTCCACTGACACCACCTACCTTTCTTGATAACCACTGACACCACCTGCCTCTAGTGACCACTGATACCACTTGCCACCTCTGACAACCACTAACACCATCTGTCTCCCCTGACAACCACTAACACCATCTGTCTCCCCTGAAAACCACTGACACCACCTACCTTATACGGTAAATATTCGTTAAGCTTCTGTATATTTATGAGATACCGTAGTTTATTCCTTGCATACAGTGGGGCAGGGGAGGGGGTGCTGCCTTATTTTGGGGGGTATTTTTATGTGGTAAATATAAGCCTGGTTACCTGGTTGATACCTGGTTGATGGGGTTCTGGGAGTTCTTCTACTCCCCAAGCCCGGCCCGAGGCCAGGCTTGACTTGTGAGAGTTTGGTCCACTAGGCTGTTGCTTGGAGCGGCCCGCAGGCCCACATACCCACCACAGCCCGGTTGGTCCGGCACTCCAAGCCTAAACCTGAATTACACCTCAAAATTTTTGGGGTAAACCTATGTGCTAGATCGACTTGTATGTCGGCATACACGATACTTGTGTGTATAATCCTCGTATTTGAGCCTCTGGTGGATGTTTCTCCAATGTGTACTTTGTCACAATTACTGCAAGCTGCTCTCTCATGAAGTGCAGATATGTGAAAGCTATTCCATTTGCACTCTTCCCTAATGTTATCTGAACTGAATATGAATATGGATACCCTGCGTATTTGTTGCCTTTGTTCGCAAATCATCATCATGTTGATACTTTGCTTCATACAGACTTGCACCCGAGTACAAAGGCCCCCCTCTGCTTGCCCTGATGCTACCTCTCACAACACCTATCTGCTGTAATGTTCACATGCCCACTTCTACGCGATAAAGAGAGAGAGTGAGAGAGAGTGAGAGTGAGAGAGAGTGAGAGAGAGTGAGAGAGAGTGAGAGAAAGTGAGAGAGAGTGAGAGAGAGTGAGAGAGAGTGAGAGAGAGTGAGAGTGAGAGAGGGTGAGTGAGGGTGAGTGAGAGTGAGAGAGAGTGAGAGAGGGTGAGTGAGGGTGAGTGAGGGTGAGTGAGAGTGAGAGAGAGTGAGAGAGAGAGTGAGGGAGTGAGAGAGAGAGAGAGAGTGAGAGAGTCCGTGTGTGCGTGTAATTACCTAAGTGTAGTTACAGGATGAGAGCTATGGTCATGGTGTCCCGTCTTCCCAGCACTCTTTGTCATATAACACATTGAAACTACTGATGGTTTTGGTCTCCACCACCTTCTCACTTAACTTATTCCAACTGTCTACCACTGTGTTGTAAGTGGAAAAAAGTTCGCAAGTTTGGAATTTCCATGGATGATATTGGAACTAAAATTTTGTTGTGCCTTACAATACAATGGAAATGACGAACTGGCAACAATTCTTGGCAGCATCGGTTGCTTGTTTGCCTCTCAAAAAAATCTATATCTTGTTCAGAAAAAGAAAAATCTGTATATTATTCTTGAAAGAACAATTTAATTGATGTAAGGCAAGTATTAAGAATAAATTTTAATGTGTATATGATTATGTATATGATGATGTGTATATGCAGATGATGGAGTCACAATACCGGTGGGAAAAATGTTGACCAAATCAACTTGAGAATGGTCCAGGACAGACCGAAACGTGTCGTCTTTTCGCTTTCTAGTGTGTGGGTTGGTCAACATGATGAGTATATTTATAAGGATTGTGTTTCAAGTAATGGTTCAACTGCAGGTTGCACCAAACTTTTTTCTTTACATGAATGATGTCCAAAAACTCCTTGCATATTATAACTGGGGGAGCTTTGTTCTCCCGGGCAATATAATGTGTTAAGCTTTCATTATTAGTGTCTAGAAATGGAAATAATTGTCTCTTTCTATTTCTAGTTTTAAACTATATGGCTGGTTATATTTAACCAATTGCAAATAAAATTACCGCAGTTGAAATGTCGTGGTGAACGATATTGAAGCCCTTTTGTTGTGTGCCTGACGAAGGGGAAGGGGGGGGCGGTTGGTTGTAAGAGAGGGACCCTACTGGAAGTTATTCCATTAATATACTAGTTAGCATACCACTAGTTAGAGACCCGTTACCATGTAGAATTTTTGACCATAGAATTGTGGACCAATGTAGAGTAATTGTAGTGATGCATACGTCAATCAAGTTGATAAAATCATTGCAAGGTAAAGGTAGGCCGATGTTGGAGGTAGACAATTTTTTATTTAGTACTGTATGAGCAGGAACAGTGCACAGTAAAAATATATAGAGAGAGGGGAAGGGAACTATTAAGGTAAAGCACCATGCCAATATGACTATATAGCACTTGGAAGAGGTCAGGAAAAGATTTTGGGATGCGACAGGGGGGAGGAATGGTGCCCAACCACTTGGACAGTCGGGAGAGAGAGAGAACATTTGTAAAAAGGATGAGAAATATTGAAACATCTTAAAGTTGGAACACCTTCTAACATCTTATTTCCAAAAACCAAAGCACTAGCTAAATGATGACTGAGCTTTCTAGTTTTAAAAACCCATAAACCTACTTTCCCAAGTACCTCACCTCATAAGCTTTCTCACAATTTACCAAAATCTTTGTACAAATTGTTGGGTATTATTAATAATTAAGATCTTAGCAATTAACATCTTAAATACTGGAGATTTCTCATGCATAATTATGACTATTAAAGTGAAGAATAGGAAGTTGATGACCCTCCTTGTTGTTTACTAAGACACCCACTTGAAAAACTTGATACTACTGAAAAAAGAAGCTTTTATCCTCACATCAACTTTCTTTATTGCAAGATTTTGTTGACATTTGTTGTTTTTATCAACAACATTTCAACATAGTGGCTACCTATCTGCCTGGTGGGTTCCGGGGATCAACATCGCCGTGGCCCGTCTGACTAGGGCTGCTGGTTGTCGTCTGGTCAAGCAGGCTGTCACCATGTCTGCTCACAGCCTGAAGTATGAATCACAGCCTGGTTGATCAGGTATCCTTTGAGATCTCCACTTAGTGCTGTGCTTGTGGCACAACACAAAGCAAAACCATTCTTCAGCATCATCCCCAGCACTATAAAATGACTTCGCTATGTTAACAATATTTTTATATTATTACGCTCTTTAGACCTGATTATGTTTTGGCAACAAACTCATTAAGTTGAATTTAGTATATAGTTTAAACTTTTAAATACAAAGTAATGGCACCCCCTTCTTTTGTAGACATACTAGTATTGACAGATGGTGACATAAGTTATTATTATTAATTATAAGTTCAAAGTTTATAGAAAGCTTACTTTCAAATTACTCATTCATTTGAATTTCTTCTCGGCCCATCTAAGATTTATAGTCAACAGTTCCTTGGAGATTAGTTCCAATGCATTACTTTTTTTTCAGGAATAATACATTACTGATTCTTTCCTAACCCCCTGCTCACCTGTTTCATGTGACAACTCCTTGTTGGCTAATATAAATATTAGCATTCAAATTTGAATCATAATGAAAAAAATTTGATTAAATAAAAATTTGCTAAATTCAACATTTTTCACAACCTGTCAAAAGAGATATCTTAGTTTGTGCAATACAGGAGTTAAACCATCATATACCATCATGCCTCATACCATCAGAATGCAAGGAAGAGAGTAACAATAGATTATAATTTACCAGCAAAACAGAATCAGGTCAATGACTCGTTCTTTAACAGAACAAATGGGAAAATCTCACGCCAATATGTACAGTTAATGCCGATGTAGGAACAATGCACTACATATTCACAGCAATCATATCCTCATAAGAGCAGGACTACCAGTGCATGATCACTGTCCCGTTTTGAGTATCGTTCGTTACTCGCTTCCCCTTTCAGAACAGGAGAGATCTCTGAATAAGAGGATTACTTATAGAAGGAAATGCAGAATAGAACCAGTGAGGAGGAGTAGAGGTGCCATAGGCACAATCAGTGAGCATGTCAACATCAGGGTCCACGGCTGTTTAATACCCTCCCAGCAAGCATTAGAAATATTGCCAGAACAAAGGTGGATATCTTGAAGATACACTTATACAAGTTTTTGAAGGAAGTGCTAGACCAACCAGGCTGTAGTGCATATGTGGGTCTGCGGGCCACTCCAAGCAACAGCCTGTTGGACCAAGTTATTACAAGTCAAGCCTGGCCTCGGGTTTGGGTAGTAGAAGAACTCTTGAAACAATCTCCAGGTATGCTCCAAATATGTATCACTATGGCAAGTTTGTCCACATTATCTTAGACCTAATTGTGACATTATATGTAGGGTTGATAGATAAATATTCTCTCTAGTACTGTAAAACCAAGTTCTTTATCATGGAATAAGTTAACCTCTCCCTCTGTTCAGTGGATATGTGTACAAAATATGGATATTTGAATATCAGAGAACAATTGGTCCTATTTACAAAATGGAAAATTTTATAAGTACTGTATAGAGAATGTGGTTGAAGAATTAATGAGAAAGGAACCTAATGTAATACTTGTTTGTGTGATGTCACGGTTAGACATGCTATTCAGTATAATAGGCTCAGTGAGACATTATTTGGTACTTTGCAGTGGAGATGTTTGTTGTGCATTATTCCATGTGGTGTTTTGAGGCCTAAGATGCTTGCCTTACATTTTCCTTACATTTGCCTTTTCATTTTCTGTGAATCTATTTCCCATTTTCAACCTCTGAATATTATCCTTTACCTGCAATTTGTTGTTTATAAATTTATAGAATAAACCTGGTTCTGTTTTACATTTGTTCA
>WNGS01116999.1:0-15851 GCA_020271785.1 Procambarus virginalis
AAGCGTTTGAGGTAGGGCTAAGCATAGCAGTGGGTCTGTCTAATTATCACAAGCTACCACAAGCTACACCAAGCTTCCCAAGCTTCCTGGCAATACATGTTAGTAATGAATAAATTGATATGTTTGGTTAGGCTGAACTCAACTGACCTGCCTAACCAAACCAAACCCAACAAACCCAACCAAACCAAACCAAACAAACCTAACTATCAGACGATTGGCTAGTCAACTTGTTTGGCGTCACAGCTCTTATTTTAGTCAACTTATTTATAAAAAGTACTTTAAGATTATAAATTATGTCTTTTATGTTGTCCCTTTACCCCACCCTTTAAAATGAGTAAATATATCATATTTATTTATATAATGTATTGCAGGCACCTGCTTTGTGATGCTTGTGTAGCTTGTGGTAGTATGTGGTATTAGACGGCCGGCAAGTCTGCAGTTTCATGTATATTAGTTTACTTCTAGTTCATTTATTATGCACCCCATACCCATCCCTATGAGAGCTGCACGGTAGGGGCGAAAGGGCTATACAGGTTAGGCCTACATAATGGAGGGCTCATCAGGCACCTTCCGGAACACACAATTCATTTAGCTAAGCAAATTACAATCTGGTGAGGGTAGTTACAAAATTTAATATAAGTCATCACATCAACAATTGGCTCGAGACAGACCACAAGCACAGTTTCTAAAATAAGCAAATGACATAACGTGGAGAGTCAGTGTCAGGAGAAAAACAATTTATTGTTGGTACTGCAGACACTGAACCCATCCAGCGGCGGCAGCGGTGGATAGGTTACAATCACTTAGTTACTACCTACAGTTAGCAAACTGGGGATATTTGGCTAAAACCTCCGGCAGCAGACCATTTTGAATGAAATATTTACACATCGCTGGAACATTGGTTATAGAATTGTCTCTAAATTCATGTATCTTTTGCACTCCATCACATGGTGATGGAGGGTGTGCGAATAATTTTGTTGACAGTTTACATTTGGTCAGGTCTACATCGGCAGATAATGAGAATTCCCAGAGATACTTGTAACCGAGTCTAAGCCGAGCAGTAGTAACATCTAGAAGTCTGCTGATTTTATTGGATGATCCATAGATGTGTGGCTCCTCTTGCATGATAGTATGATGATGTTCATGTAGATAGATAACAATAGTGAGTGGAGTGGTTTCACGTTGCAAATATAGTTCCCACTGAAAAACACTATTTCTCATTACCAGAAGTGCTTATACTATATAGTTATTTAGCGTCGCACCTTAAACTCCAATAAACTAATAAAATCATACTTATAATTGTGCAGGTTTATCCTGCCTTTGCAATAGTCTGCAGGAACAACACCCAGGAGATATTTGGTGCTTCGTCTTGACTGTTTCACATATCTTATAGAAACAGTTATTTATTTGAAATTATGAGAAATATATATAAGGAACATGATTGCAACTGACCTCATAGCACTAGGTGTGTTGCTCCGCCCCTCGAGAAATAACTAACACAAGAGAGGGCTCAGGACGGGTTTGTTTTCATCACTTGTTGGTGAACGGTTGTGCTCCATAGTTATGCCCTTCGTTTTCCTGTTAAAAAATAATTATATAGTCTTTTATGAAGAATTTCATCAAAAACGTGATTTTTCGTCTATAAAATATTGTTTTCAAAGCTATAGTAATAAATAAATAAGGAATACATTTAAAAGACACACAAGTTTAATCATTTAATGGAATGGATTAATTTCACTCGTAGATTCTGCCAGCTGTCAAATCACCGTCTTGTAGCAACTCACAATATTCAGGAAAGCTTATCTTCAAATTGTCTGGTGATATAAATATAAAAATCTTTCTCATTAACTTGTATTATAACTAATATTCTTTTGTGTGCTATTATACATAAATACTTCAATTAATGAACCATGGTCTCGGTTAGAGTATAATCAACCTAGCTGCTGGCTAATTTTAATAATTCGTATTGTCGGGGACAGGCAACTTATTGAAAACTATAGAAATAAGGAATTAAATAGTGTACCACATCAAATTGTTTGGATGTGTGATAATGGTATGATAGACAGTATACTTAGGAGCTACAAGAAGTTTGCCCCAAGAGTGTAACAATTATATGCTGTACTTACTATATTAACCTGCAATGTTAAATGGGATTCTGGTAATATGCTGTACTTACTATATTAACCTGCAATGTTAAATGGGATTCTGGTAATATGCTGTACTTACTATATTAACCTGCAATGTTAAATGGGATTCTTGTAATGTTATTTGTGTATTTGTACTCACTGAAATTGTGCGCCCCTTGAGGGACTGAAGTAGAGGGGGGTAGAAATATCCTAAGCTACACTATCCCTTTGAGATGTATTTCTTGCTTATCTCAATAAACATACTTGAACTTGAACTTGGCAGCCTGTGTATAGATATATGTTAGGCTTATATCGAGGTTCCCCCCCAAGGTCGAACTACTGACCTTCCCCAGTATGCAGCCCCACAGCTAGTTGACCAATTCCTGGGTACCTATTTACTGTTCGGTGAAGAGAAACATTAGGTGATAGGAAACGTATCTATTTCCGTCCCGTCCGGGATTTAAGACTCCGAGTCGATTTTTTTTATTAACAAGCTTAGGTAAATCAGCAGACTTCTAGATGTTACTACTGCTCGGCTTAGACTCGGTTACAAGTATCTCTGGGAATTCTCATTATCTGCCGATGTAGACCTGACCAAATGTAAACTGTGTCAACAAAATTATTCGCACACCCTCCGTCACTATGTGATGGAGTGCGAAAAGATACGTGAATTTAGAGACAATTCTATAGCCAATGTTCCAGCGATGTGTAAATATTTCATTCAAAATGATCTGCTACCAGAAATTTTAGCCAAATATCCCCAGTTTGCTAACTGTAGGTAGTAACTAAGTGATTGTAACCTATCCACCGCTACCCGCTGGATGGGGGCGGTGTGCAGGACAAACATATAAATTGTGACACTAGCTCTCCACATATATATCACGGGAGACATCTCCTGTCCACGAGGCTAACCATAGCCCGTGCTTCTTGCCCAGCTCCTGTGCCAGGTAAGTTACGGGCTCACCATAGCCCGTGCTACTTGGAACTTGTTCCGAGTAGCTGAATCTATAACAACAACAACAACATCTCCACATATGTCAGTTGCTTAATTAGAACCTGTACTTGACGTCGATCTCGAACCCATTGTTGATGAGACGACTTTTATTGAATTTTGTAACTAGCTCATCAAGATTGTAACTTGCTTAGCTAAATGAATTGTGGGGTTCAGTCCCTGAGCCCATTATGTGCCTCTGTAACCCTTTCCACTACCACCCACAAGATGGGTATGGGGTGCATAATAAATGAACTAAACTAACTAAAAAAAGCTTAGGTATACACAGCAACATGCTACTATCCAATTTTATATGAAAGATTACACAGTGTTCCAGCTGATCATGCGGATCCATGTGGATCATGCACTAAAAGGGGCAAATCAACTGCTCCTGGAGAGAACGGTAGTACTTACATTTTACTGAGATTAGACTCACAAGAACTAGGTAATCCACTCTTAGTGTTATACAGAATGAGTTTAAATGAAGGAGTATTACCTGATGCTTGGACAAAGAGCGTCATTGTTCCTATTCCTAAACTACATTCAGATAATTATTGACCAATATTTCTAACATCGTGTGTTTTGTAAAGTGCTTGAACCACATTGTCCTTTACTTAATTTAGAAACTGTACCTGTGGTCGGTCTCGAGCCCATTGTTGATGTGACGATGGTCCCTGAACCCATTATGTGCCTCTGTAAGCCTTTCCACTACCGCTCACAGGATGGGTATGGGGTGCATAATAATTAACTAAACTAACCTTAACCGACTCATGTATCTTAACAGGGAAACCTGTTTAAGTCTGACTGGGGATATCAAAGACATTTATTTCCGGCGTGGTGCTCATGGGTTCCCGCAAGCACAACTAGGCGAGTACAACTAGGTGCGTACCTATCAAGGAAAAGTTTCAGATCAAGATTAGCATTTAGAAACAAGGTTTTGTACAAGTAGATGCACATGAGAATGTGTGGAGTATGTTTAGCATGTTAAAGGACTTAAACAGAGAGGCTGTGTGTGATCTGAAGACAGAGTTTGTCATAGTTCTGATAGCAGATTTTTGCTGTGTGATGATAGGCTTGAGGTAATTTACAGTGGTTGTAAAGTGTAAGTGTAAACTATGTGGTATGTTAGGGTCTCACACCCTCACCCATTATGTTCTTGGTTGCACGTTGATTAATGTATATAGAAACACTGAGGTGAGGACTGTTCCTGAACAAATAGCCTGGATGTGTCACAATGGAAAGATTGGTGATATTCTGGAGAGACATAAAAATTTTGAACCAAGATTGTAACGTTTTGTTAAATTGTCTGAATGTTTATTGCAAATTGTCTGTGTACCTAGTCATAAAAGTATTTGTGTGTACGTCTGGTAGCATACGGCATGTATAAAGGAAGAAATGTATGTTTATCACTCAGAATGTTCGATAGTTTATTGTTTTCTATGTATATATATATATATATATATATATATATATATATATATATATATATATATATATATATATATATATA
This sequence comes from Procambarus virginalis, assembly GCA_020271785.1. Lineage (NCBI taxonomy): Eukaryota > Metazoa > Arthropoda > Malacostraca > Decapoda > Cambaridae > Procambarus > Procambarus virginalis. Next base: position 4,628 of record WNGS01116999.1, read on the forward strand.
TATATGAACAGTACTGAACGGGGTGAGAATAGCTTAAGCTACCTCATCCCTTTGTGTGTATTTATACCTCAATAAACTTATTTGAATGCACATCGTCACATCAACAATGGGCTCGAGATCGACCACAAGTACAGTTTCTAATTTGAGCAACTGACATATGTGTCACAATTGATATGTTTATCCTACACACCGCCTCCCCCCCACCCCCACCCCCACCCCGTCCAGTGGGCAGAGGTGGATACGTCGAATGTTACGTCCAGTATGAACTGGACACGTCGAGTGTTACGTCCAGTAGGAACTGGACACGTCGAGTGTTACGTCCAGTAGGAACTGGACACGTCGAGTGTTACGTCCAGTAGGAATTGGACACGTCGAGTGTTACGTCCAGTAGGAACTGGACACGTCGAGTGTTACGTCCAGTAGGAACTGGACACGTCGAGTGTTACGTCCAGTAGGAATTGGACACGTCGAGTGTTACGTCCAGTAGGAACTGGACACGTCGAGTGTTACGTCCAGTAGGAACTGGACACGTCGAGTGTTACGTCCAGTAGGAACTGGACACGTCGAGTGTTACGTCCAGTAGGAACTGGACACGTCAAGTGTTACGTCCAGTAGGAACTGGACACGTCAGTGTTACGTCCAGTAGGAACTGGACACGTCAAGTGTTACGTCCAGTAGGAACTGGACACGTCGAGTGTTACGTCCAGTAGGAACTGGACACGTGAGTGTTACGTCCAGTAGGAACTGGACACGTCGAGTGTTACATTCTTGTTGGTGAATATTGAAGATGTGCGTTATCCCTCAAGCGTCTGTAATCTCTCAGGCTGCTATCGCGGCGGAGGATATTGCTGGACAGCATTTACGAGGGTGTCCAGCTGCTAAGATTATTGATTGATTGATGACTGATAAAGATCAGGCCATCCAAAATGTGGCACGGGTACGAATAGGCCGTAAGTGAAGTATAGGCTCTTTGGAGCCATTACCAATACCAATAGTCGAGGCCACTAGAGAAATAGTGGCCCTCGGGTAATTGAAATATGTATAAGGCGAGTTATGAGTCTGAGTGATGCCCGGCCGTCTATACTCTGGTGGGGAGGGAGCTGACCACACAAGCCCTGGGAGGTGTCAACACCGTCCTCACACACTCTCTCCCTCAACACTTTCACCACTCCCATCTTCTATCCCACGTTTATTCTTCTCACACTCTGCAGCCATACCTGTCTCACGCTTGCTGGAGACCAGTTGGGCACAAATCCCAGATGTTATATTATAAGTAAGGAGGAAATACAAAGCAGGCGGGGTGCCTGCGCCAGTGAGAGGAGAGGAGGTCGTCACTCCCACCGGATATCGTACGACTCCTTCATCAGTCGTGCTGGAACTAAATGAAACAAACAGGGTCTCGGGGACAAAAGGAAGAATCAAGATTATTTCCATTAAATTTATGCAGATTTTACAGTAACAACAGTAATATTTACTTGCAATCATAGTTCGCGTCCCATGAAGCCAGGACGCATGACGGCCGGCTTTTTAAACTGGAGAGAGATCCCGTGCATTGGGTTTATGAGAGTACATAGCACTGATGTTTTTACATTATTGTAAAGCCACTAACACGCATAGCGTTTCGGACAGATCCTTAATCTAACAGATAATTTTAAGTAGGTAATTTGTAGAAAAATTGCAAAATGTTAACAGATACATTGTAAGAAAATTTGAAGAAAATTAGTAGGTACATTATAATAAAATTTGAGGATCATCAACAGGTACATTGTAACATAATTTGAGGTCTGATAACTTCGTTCTGTGTAATACTTTAGAAAGTATAAGCCAGTTAGTACAGAAACAAATAAAATCTTATTTAGAATAAGAATAATTATTGTAAAGCCACTAACACGCATAGCGTTTCGGACAGATCCTTAATCTAACAGATAATTTTAAGTAGGTAATTTGTAGCAAAATTGCAAAATGTTAACAGATACATTGTAAGAAAATTTGAAGAAAATTAGTAGGTACATTATAATAAAATTTGAGGATCACCAACAGGTACATTGTAACATAATTTGAGGTCTGATAACTTCGTTCTGTGTAATACTTTAGAAAGTATAAGCCAGTTAGTACAGAAACAAATAAAATCTTATTTAGAATAAGGTAAACAAATAATTAAGTAAATAAATAGGCTAAGGCGGGTAGCCAGTTCCACGGGTTTAACCCTTTAGGTGAAAAAGCATCTCCTGTTCTCAGTTCTACATTGTATAGCTTGTTGAGCTGAAACCGACAACAAGTCGGTTTCAATATATAATGAACAAGGTGGCACGGGCACGAGCCTCCACTGGTGAGTGGAGGCTCTTTGGAGCCATTACCAGTACCAAGAGGGAAACGTTATTGTTGTTGTTTTAGATTTAGTTACTCAGAACGAAATGTTCATGTTTCACGGGCTATAATGAGCCTGTAATTGAGTTCGGTTATTCGCGATAACCTTGTTACTGTGATATTTGGGTCAAACTTTTAAATGGAGGTGGGGTTTCCTCCTTTTTCCCTGTTTCTTTTTCGCTTCTGTTTTAGCGCACTGGTTTTAGTCTTGTTTTAATAACATTATCTTGGTGGCGGATGTAAATGCAGAATGCTCACTAGTGTATCCCATTCTTCAACTGCTTTTCTAATCATTGTAGTCGCTGTGGATTTTGCATCTAGTGCAGCTGCTGTCGTTGGATTAATTTTGAGTTTGATGCGCAGAGCTTCAGTTGCTTCACATTCCAGTAAGTAATGCAATAGTGGCACCTCTGCATCTGTTCCACAGATATGAAACTCTTTTACTTTATTTTACCTTTTTTTTACCTTTCGGGTTTATTACCTTTCACCAGCACCTGTAACCAAGTCTGAGTCTGTGTATGGCTACTGCAATGTCTCTGGATATCTTTTTGTCAGGCTTGAAAGGGTAGTACCAAGTAGCTTTTTCGCACCACATCGCAGTGGATCTTCCTTCCGCTACTTTGGCTCTGTGGCGACTTTTGATAGTTGGGAGTATGTTCTTCTTGACTTGCTCCTTAATCTGTGAAAAACTTGGAGGGTATTTGAACCTGTACAACAGATAGAGCAGTGGCAGTTTTTGCTAGTGAGTCTACCTTTCATTACCATCTATGCCAATGTGACTTGGTATCCAATTTAGGGTGATTTACAGCCCTAGACTGTGTGCTTCTTTTCCTGTATGTAGGATTTCTGTGATGAGTTGTATATTATCTCTGTGCTGACTAGATAACAATGCCTGGAGCGAAGATTCAGAGTCGGTATGAATGATGACATCATGTAAATGATTCTCAATTGTATAATTTATGGCCTCCTTCAGGGCATATAATTCTGTTTGCAATGTTGAGCACCCACTATTCATGCTCCAGTAAGTTTCATGGTTGTTAGTGTAAACTGCTGCCCCAGCAGAACCTCTTTCTTGATCAACTGATCCATCTGTGACGATGTGAATGGTTGTAGGTCTTGAGATAGTTTCCATTTGTTGTTCTATGACTGCTTTGAGCCTCTGCGAGTCACATGCTGATTTTTTAACAGAGAGGGAAACATAATAGGCAGACCTTATACCCTTCCCTGGGCAGGTCACCTAAACACCAAGAATTGGTAATGAAACCTTACTTTATGGAAAAATGGGGACGAAAGAGAGGTAGGAAAGATTGAAAGAAGGATAAATTTAAAACAAATGTCCCTTTCTCTCATAGCGGAATTAAGGGAATCAACAAAAACACTTGCGAGTAACGTATAAGTGCCGCCGATTTGTTGGCGGTAATTTCATTTTTCATGAGAATGAAGAAAATGGTGTCCTGCCTTATCATGATTCATAGAATCGATAGGAGTTTCAAATTCAACGTGTATAGGAAACCCAGCAATGTGTGCTCGCATGTTCATTATTAATCTAAACAATCATAATCAGATTAAGCGGGTAGTATTTTCTGCAATGTCTCTCAGAGCCCTCAGAGTTTGCAGCCCGGATTTTTTTGATGAAGAAATTACGAAATATATATGAACTTGGGAAGGAGTTAAAATATTCAAAATCTTACTCAACTACTTGGGCTGGACGGTAGAGCGACAGTCTCGCTTCCTGCAGGTCGACGTTCAATCCCCGACCGGCCAAGTGGTTGGGCACCATTCCTTCCTCCCCGTCCCATCCCTAATCCTTATCCTGACCTCTTCCCAGTGCTATATAGTCGTACTGGCTTAGCGCTTTCCCCTGATAGTTCCCTTTCTTGGATGTCGCGTTTAGGCAAGCAAAAAGGACGTTCTACAAACATGCTCCCAAGCTCAAACCAAAACTAAACAAAAAACTGGGTTTTACCCTATTTTGAGAAACTAGAAAAATTTGTCCTAGCCCTGAAAAACCTTAATATTAATCCAGAGTTAAAAAATAATAATACAGTCCATTTTAATTAAGAACTCGCTCCCGTCTGTGGCAGGTTGTGTGTACTCCATCCCTGGTAATGGCTGTGCATTTGTTTACATCGGGCAAACTGGTAAATCTCTTTCTTCACGTTTAAAACAACATTTATATGCTATTCATACAGCCCAGCACTCTAGTGCATTGTATTTACATTACAGCTTGGTGATCCAAGAGCTCCCAGAGTGATCTCTTGGAGCACTAAACTGGAATGTAAATAAACTGGAATCCCTAAACATTCCAGTTTAGTGCTTCGACAGCTCCCAGACTGACCAAGAGTGCCTGGGTGTACAGCTCCCAGAGTGAGCCAAGAGTGCCTGGGTGTACACCTCCCAGAGTGACCCAAAAGTGCCTGGGTGTACACCTCCCAGAGTGCCTGGGTGTACACCTCCCAGAGTGAGCCAAGAGTGCCTGGGTGTACACCTCCCAGAGTGAGCCAAGAGTGCCTGGGTGTACACCTCCCAGAGTGAGCCAAGAGTGCCTGGGTGTACACCTCCCAGAGTGAGCCAAGAGTGCCTGGGTGTACACCTCCCAGAGTGAGCCAAGAGTGCCTGGGTGCATGTACACCTCCCAGAGTGAGCCAAGAGTACCTGGGTGTACACCTCCGTGAGTAACTCATCACAATAAGAACAATACACAGGTCCGTCCTGAGACCTCACTATAATGCACCAATCCCGCCAACATACTTGACAAACACTAGAGAGGAATACTACTTAAAAATAATTAAAGTGCTGTGGTTTACATATAGCACAGGCAGATTACCGAGAATAGTGAGTGTATAATGATGAGCAGATAATGACATGGAGATGAGTGGAGAGGAAGTAAGAGGCAGGGAGGAAAGGCGGAAGTGGTGGAGAGACAGAGCTGATGACACTGTGTGGATTGTAATCTTCTCAAACACTTCCCGCTTACATTTCTAATGTCTCATGCCATTGTAATACGTCTCTTTTTTCGGCTGCATTATTTAATATTAAATTCATAATATACTCAGTTGTCAAGTCTAATACTCAAACTCATATACAGAACAGAAATATCAACGATTATTTTAACACAGATTAAGGACCTGCCCGAAACGCTGCGCGTACTAGTGGCTTTACAAGATTGTAAATACTATGCTATGTATTCTCTCTAACCCATGTACCTTCTTGTATATAAATAAAATAAAATAAAATAAAATAAACACTTGCGAACGCACCTCCCAATGACGTCACAACCAAACGGAGGGATGAAAGCCTAATATAAATTTATTAAAGTGTTTTTCACCGAGATGACAATACCACGCTGACTGGGGTGGTGGTGGCGGTCCAGGTTGTGACGCAACACAGGGAAAAAGACAAAACGAAAAAATCAGAGCTAATGTTGGTGCTAAATGCCACGAGAGGCCATCATGGGGGAAACTTTACAAACACCTCATATAATGTACTCGTTTCGAAAATAGATAATTGCTGATTTATTTGTAGTTCCCCTCTTAGTAATTTCAAGACTGTGGTTTGAAGTATTTAGAAACAGACAGCCCTTCAGACCGAACTATTTGCCTTGCTTCTTGCACTGAAATGTGTACAAGTTTCCAAACTTGATACATTATTTGTAAGTGACTCTTTATCATCCTTAATTGCTCTCAACTCTTTAAGACATAACTGTAACATGCTCGTGTCTGAAGCTAGACACAAATACAACAAAATTATTAATGATAGTACCAGAGTCCATTTCATGTGGTCTCCATCTCATGTTGGCCTCCGAATGCATGAGAGAGCTGATGAGTTAGCCAAAGAATCTATCTGCCTTTAAAGGAGAAATTGAGTATAACCTTGGATTGTCACTAAGCAGTCTGAGAGCAATAGTGCACCATGAACTTCAACAAAATCGTATAGATCTGAGGCAAAGTGAAATCGACACCAGTAATTCCATCTATCATCAAACTATCATGCAAGAGGAGCTATCATGCATCTATGGATCTATGGATCATCCAATAAAATCAACAGACTGCTAGATGTTACTGCTGCTCGGCTTAGACTCAGTTATAATTATATCTGGGAATATTCATTATCTGCCGATGTAGACCTGACCAAATGTAAACTGTGTCAACAAAATTATTCGCACACCTTCCGTCACTGTGATGGAGTGCGAAAAGATACGCGAATTCAGATACAATTCTATAACCAATGTTGAAGAGATGTGTAAATATTTCATTCGAAATGATCTGCTACCAGAAATCTTAGCCAAATATCCCCAGTTTGCTAACTGTAGGTAGTAACTAAGTGATTGTAACCTATCCACCCCTGCCCACTGGATGGGGGGCGGTGTGCAGGACAAACAAATAAATTAATAAATAAATATAATAAATATGTTTATTCAGGAAAGGTACATACATAAAGTGATTTTACATAAGTGGATTATAGATAGAGCTAGTACATACAATGCCTAAAGCCACTATTACGCAATGCGTTTCGGGCAAGAAAAACATTAATATCTAAAACTAAATACTAATTGAGCAAAAAGAATAAAATGTATTGAGAACAGATACAAATAAAGATAAAAAAAGGGGGGAACATGACTGAAAAAGCAGCACAAATACAATAGGTAGACAAACAGCGTTGAATAAAAAAAAAATAACATACATGGGTTGACAATAGAGTGGTAAGGTAGGTTACAGGGAATTAATCAGGTAGTGTTTAGTTTTAATCTTAAACTGGTTGAGAGAGGTACAGTCTTTAACATGGTTGGGAAGGTCATTCCACATTCTGGGAATTATGACACTAGCTCTCCATATATGGCAGTTGTTTAATTTAGAAACTGTATTTGTGGTCGGTCTCGAGCCTATTGTTGATGTGACGATGTGTATTGAATTTAGTAACTAGCTCATTAAGATTGTAACGTGTTTAGCTAAATGAATTTGTGGGGTTCAGTCCCTGAGCCCATTATGTCCCTCTGTAACCCTTTCCACTACCGCCCACATGATGGGTATGGGGTGCATAATAAATGAACTAAACTAATTCATAATTGCATTAACCAATGTGTCTTAATGGAAATATCCAGTGAGCCATACTACACTAACAAATGTTATATACATTCACTTTTGAATGTGTTACGTTCACTAATCAACGGAGTGGGGTCTCAAACTGATAATTTAGAGATGTTCTAATACAAATGTTCAAGAAATCAATTATTTAATTCAAAATGCAGTGTGATGACTATCGCTTCATTTCTGGAAGGATACGGAAATTTTGGCACACGATAACTCGCGACCTCAAAAGGTGCGGAGCTTTGACCTCTCACGACCTACTTAAGGTCAGGTTCTGACTCGTAAAAAATACAACGAAATCGACCGGATTACACAATGGGTATACATCTGGCGTATCCAGACAAACTCACCAATCACATACTAATTTGTTTGTTTTATAACGTGAAAACACAACCGCACTAAAACTATTTACGATCTCCCACACCCACTTATACATGCTTGTTTCATCCATAACCACAAGGTTTGGACTAATACTTGACAGAAACTTAAGAACACACATACACACGTCACCTTAAAGTATCAACCCGTCCTTGGGTAGCTTAATCTTCATCAACCAATCATCCTAAGTGTATCCTCATGCACAAACATACATGAGGATACACATATACAAATCCCTAATACGTTCGTTCACTCATCACCTATACACCACTCCCACTCTCCATCGCTATGTAAATTTATAAGCCCTCAATACGTACTTTAAAAACCGTAGCCGACAATTACATGGACTTACACAGATCTGAGGTAAATGTTGGTGAATTGTAATCTTTCCACTCCCGCCGCTGGATATGGGGGTGAGGAGGGGGGTGCATAAGCAAATCACATTATGAAACCAGATCACTACATTTGTAAGTTCCTTAGCTTAGAGTCTATACTTGTGGTCGGTATCGAACCCACTGTTGATATAATAATTCATTAAACTGTGTAACTAGTTTATCAAGACAGTAACTTTCTAAGCTAAGTGAATTTTGGGGTTCAATTCCTTAGCCCATTATGTGCCTATGTATATAACCTTTCCCACTACCGTCCACAGGATGGGTATAGGGGTACATACTAATGAAAGTGACCTTTTTCAACGCATACACGAAATGTCAGCACCATGGAGAAATGCCCGACAAACCACAGGAACGTTATCCAACACAGTGCAGAGTAACAACACCAAATAAGATTTCAACTGTGATTTAACACAGCACAAAAAGTTGTTAAAACACATTGGGCATAATCTTACTGAAGCCAGCATGAGTCATTAATACTCCTACACCGCCAAAGTAAGACAGAAACAAGAAAGGAGTAACACTTAGTGGGCCAGCCTCGATATTCCGCGTAGGAATATCCATGCAAAAAAAAAAGAATGCACTACCGCTAATGCACCTAACTAGCGGGGGCGCTGAGTGGACAGCACGCTGGATACGAAATCCCGTGGTCCGGGGTTCGATTCCCGGCGCCGGCGGAAACAAAAATGGGCAGAGTTTCTTTCACCCTGATGCCCCTGTTACCTAGCAGTAAATAGGTACTTGGGCGTTAGACGTGTACGGGCTGCTTCCCGGGTGTGAACAAATAAAAATGAGAGGCGGGCCGAAAGAGCAGAGCCCAACCCCCGCAAGCACAACTAGGTGAATACTAATGGTTTCGTGCCCTCCCCCCCCACATCCTCCCCTCCCAGTGTCTTGCACACACACACTTGCAAGACGGCTCCGATCCTCCTTAACTCTACGCAGGTTTAGTTAACTTTCCGATCTGGCTTTGTTAATGCTCTGTGTAAACCTACGACCATTCAGGTCTACAGTCACATGTGTGGCTCGATTATCAGTTTCCCCACCGCTACTCTACGCTTTGATCCTTATATACTTCAACGGATATAAGCTGCTTGAAGTTACTGTTCACCTTCACACATATTCGGTAGTCAGTGGCACAGCTTACTTACAAGGCACTTTATAGTATACAGACTTACATGTAAAATTTATTCCACATTAAAGCTCAGCAGTTTATGCCTACATCTGTAAAATAGCCTAACAACGATGTGCTCCTGGTCGAAAATATCACGTTTCCGTTATGTTAAATGTTACATTGTTAAATGTTACGTTATATCTGTACATTGTTAAATATCATATTAATTTTCATTGTTAACTATCATATTATTTTTCATTGTTAACTATCATATTAATTTTTCATGTTAACTATCATATAATTTTTCATTGTTAAATATCATATTATTTTTTCATTGTTAAATATCATGTTAATTTTTCATTGTTAAATATCATATTAATTTTTCATTGTTAAATATCATATTAATTTTCATTGTTAAATATCATATTAATTTTCATTGTTAAATATCATGTTATTTTTCATTGTTAAATATCATGTTAATTTTCATTGTTAAATATCATATTAATTTTTCATTGTTAAATATCATGTTAATTTTTCATTGTTAAATATCATATTAATTTTTCATTGTTAAAATCATGTTAATTTTTCATTGTTAAATATCATTAATTTCCACTCACGGGTAAATAAATGGCTTCCCTTACGTAGTATGTATCTTCACACTGTATGTTATTGTTATCATATATCTTCTTCAGGTTATTTTGAGATGATTTCGGGGCTTAGCGTCCCGCGGCCGGTCCTCGACCAGGCCTCCTTTTATTATACACCCCCCCCAGGAAGCAGCCCATAGCAGCTGTCTAACTCGGTGCCCATTTACTGCTAGGTGAACAAGAGCATCAGGATGAAAGAAACTGCCAATTGTTTCCGCCTTCACTGGGATCGAACCCGGAACTTCAGAACTACGAGTACGATCTTCTGTCCACTCAGCTGTCAGGCGTCTTCAATATGCATCAATAATTTGCCAAATAATTGTACGTTCATAGACCTATACTGTTCGTTGAGGACACTACCTTCATCTTTTTGAACCCCCAAAATTCACACTCTAAATAATATTATTGCAAATAACGTTATAAAAATAAGGTTCACTCGTGGATCTCTACCAACATACTCACGCTAAACATAAACAGAACTACTATATTTATTGTTAACAAATTATTGAACCACACACACCTTCAGGTAGACAATATAAATATTGGTAGTAAAAGTGCGGGAAAGTTCCTTGACCGATACGCAGACAATAGACTTAACTACAGTTCTCACATACAGCACAGCAAAGGAAAAGTATAAAACTGTCGTTAAACTAAAAAAAATCAGCTATTATGTTCCCCGCTCTGCTCTTCTCACACTATACTTATCTATTCCTATCTATCTTACGGCATCTTTGCATGGGGTTCAGCCATTGCAAACTGTCTCAAGCCCATCATCACCCAACAAAAATCTGCTATCACAACTATAACAAATTCTGTTATCAGACAACACACAACCTCTCTCCTCAAATCCATAAAATTCAAACATATACTCACTCCACACATTATATTTGTAAGTGCTATTTTCATTTACAAAACTACCAAGTTCTTAAATTCTAATTTTGTTTTGAACCCTTCCTTTGTGGATGTAATAGAACCATAAACATAATTTCAGAAATAAATATATCTTTGATATTCCGTCAGAATAAATCTATGCAACCATGTTATGTAAACAAAGGACCCAATATATGGAACTGACTCCCTAGTGAAGCAAAATGTCCGAAACGTTGTGTGTATTAGGGCTTAGGTTTGCATATACTAGCCGTACGTAGAAATCAAACTTCTTCTTGTATCCCATTTGTATGTATGTACTTTTCCCAATAAATATCTCACCTCTCCCCACCTTTCTTCCCCCTCTCTCCC
>WNGS01117003.1:0-22177 GCA_020271785.1 Procambarus virginalis
TCATTCATTAACCCTTTATCCATTTATCCCACATGGAGGCCCAGACACATGGAGAGCTAAGCTGCTGGACGTGGGAACAAGAAACTTTCTAAGTCAACACGTCAAGGGACCGACAAGAATGAGAGGAGAGGATGAACCAGCCTTGCTTGATCTGATATTTACCCTAAATGAGTCGGATATAAGGGAAGTTAAGTTGGAAGCTTCCCCTGGGAATGAGTGATCATAGTGCATTGAGCTTTGCGTACCTGGTTGAGCTAGGAATTATCCCCCCCAAAAAAGAACTGGGAAACAAAGGGCTGGCATACCGAAAGGGAAACTATGAGGAGATGAATAAATTCCTAATGGATATACAATGGGACACAGAACTCAGAACCAAGTCCGTACAAGACATGATGCACTATGTCCCCCAAAATGTCATGAGGCTGTAAGCAGGTTTGTCCCTGCCCGACAGAAAAAACAGAGAAGCAAAAGAAGAATCCGTGGTTTAATAGGGAATGTATGAAAGCAAAGCAGCTGAACAAAAAGGCATGGAGGAACTTCCGTAATAACTGAACACCATAAAAGTAGAAAGAGATACCAGAGAACCAGGAACGAGTATGTTAGTGTGAGAAGAGAAGCTAAGAAAAGGTTTGAAAATGATATAGCTAATAAAGCCAAGACCGAACCAAAGCTACTACACAGTCACATCAGGAGGAAGACAACAGTGAAGGAACAGGTGATGAAATTTAGGGTGGGTGAGGACAGGTACACAGAGAATGACAAAGAAGAGTGTGAGGAACTCAACAAAAGGTTCCAGGAGGTCTTTACAATAGAACGAGGAGAAGTCACTGCGCTAGGAGAGGTGGCAGCAAACCAGGTGACCTTGGAAAGGTTCGAAATTACAAAAGATAAGGTCAAGAAGTACCTATTGGAGCTGGACGTGAGAAAAGCTGTTGGGCCGGACGGAATCTCACCATGGGTATTGAAAGAGTGTGCAGGAGCACTTTGCTTGCAACTCTCCATAGTGTATAGTAGGTCACTGGAAACGGGAGACCTACCAGAAATATGGAAGACAGCTAATGTAGTCCCAATATACAAAAAGGGTGACAGACAAGAGGCACTGAACTACAGACCAGTGTCCTTAACTTGTATACCATGTAAGGTGATGGAGAAGATAGTGAGAAAAAACCTAGTAACACATCTGGAGAGAAGAGACTTCGTGACAACCCATCAACATGGGTTCAGGGAGGGTAAATCTTGCCTTACAGGGTTAATAGAATTCTACGATCAGGTGACAAAGATTAAGCAAGAAAGAGATGGATAGGCAGACTGCATTTTTTTGGGCTGTCGGAAAGCCTTTGACACAGTACCCCATAAAAGGCTGATGCATAAGCTGGAGAAACAGGCAGGAGTAACTGGTAGGACTCTCCAGTGGATAAGGGAGTACCTAAGCAATAGGAAGCAGAGAGTTACAGTGAGGGGTGAGACCTCAGATTGGCGTGAAGTCACCAGTGGAGTCCCACAGGGCTCTGTACTCCGCCCTATCCTGTTGCTGATATACGTAAATGATCTCCCGGAGGGTATAGACTCATTCCTCTCAATGTTTGCTGACGACGCCAAAATAATGAGAAGGATTAAGACAGGAGCACAACTTGAGGCTTCAAGAAGACCTGGACAAGCTGCAGGAATGGTCGAACAAATGGTTGTTAGAGTTTAACCCAAGTAAATGTAATGTAATGAAGATAGGGGTAGAAAGCAGAAGACCAGATACAAGGTATCATTTGGGAGAGGAAATACTTCAGGAGTCAGAGAGAGAGAGAAAGACCTGGGGGTTGATATTACGCCAGACCTGTCCCCTGAAGCTCATATCAAGAGGATAACATCAGCGGCATACGCCAGGTTGGCTAACATAAGAACGGCCTTTAGAAACTTGTGTAAAGAATATTTCAGAACATTATTTTCCACATATGTCAGACCAATCCTGGAGTATGCGGCTCCAGCATGGAGTCCATATCTAGTCAAACATAAGACTAAACTGGAAAAGGTTCATGGGTTTACCACCAGACTAGTACCCGTGGTGAGAGCAATGAGCTACGAGGAGAGACTACGTGAATGAAACCTCATTTCGTTGGAAGACAGAAGAGTTAGGGGGGGGACATGATCACCACATTCAAGATTCTCAAGGGAATCGACAGGGTAGATAATGACAGGCTATTTAACTCAAGGGTACACGCACTAGGGGACACAGGTGGAAATTGAGTGCCCAAATGAGCCACAGAGATATTAGAAAGAACTTTTTTAGTGTCAGATTGGTTGACAAATGGAATGCATTAGGAAGTGATGTGGTGGAGGCTGACTCCATACACAGTTTCAAGTGTAGATATGATAGAGCTCAATAGGCTCAGGAACCTGTACAACTGTTGATTGACGGTTGAGAGGCGGGACCAAAAAACCAGAGGTCAACCCCCGCAAGCACAATTAGGTGAGTTCACCCATTCCTCTATCCATCTAGCTTGATTTCCATCCTTTCTCTCCATGCACACACACTTATCTGTCTATCCATCTAAGTATTTTATCTATATATCTATTCATCTTATCGTCCATCTTCCTTCCCATCCATTTATCCATCTACCCATCCATTTATCCAGCCACCTATCCAATTATGTATCTGTCAATCCATCGATCCATCCAAATCTATCTACTGTCTGTCTCTCGCAGTGTGTCTGTTTCATTGTCTCTCTGCCTGTCTTTGTCTCAGCCTGACTGTTATTCTGTCTCTCGCTTATTAAAATATAACTCTCGAATTGTGGGTGGACGGCAGTGAGAGGAGCTCAGTGGTGTGAAATACTAAAACAAGAGTAGTTACCCCTTACTCTGGTCAAGAGCCGTTACCTGACAAACCTTGAAAGCTGTAGAAGAATCTTCTGTTTTATGCGAGTACGGGCAAATTATTATCAACAAGAAAATTATGTTCATTTTTCCAAGATCGGTGAAAAATGGTGCATATTTCTATAAGTTTTGTTTTATTGTTTGTTTAAAAATAATTGTTGTGTAGCTGGCGGACAGTGCCAAAACTCGTAGTGAGGCTCTGAATGTGGCGCTGAGACGCTGTCCCATTTTTTTATTTTGGCGACCCTGACCAGCCTATGTTCATCCCAAACCCCAGAACATTCCCTCTGCCAATTAGGGTGAGCCTAGCCCCAATCATGTTGCCTTCAACTTTGAACAGACAGGCATTCTCTCCTAGTGAATTTGTATATTACTTGTGAGCGTTTGCGACAAGTTGGTCGAGGGTTTCAGGTCTGGGTGGGTACTTGGGCATGGTGAGATAAGCAGTGAGGTTGCCCCTGTAGACGGTGCCCACCACCAGGGTGAACACCAACCACGTTGTCAGCAGTAGCCGAGTTGAAATACAGGTAGGCAGGTGCTTCCTGGTGCCCTGGCCGAGCAGTGATCCCACCACTACCTCCACCACATCTCCCAAGGACATTCCTCTGCCGTCTTCTCCTCGTTGAGGACGTGTGATCTGAGAATGTGTATTTATTGAATAATCTAAAATACCACATAGGAAAAACACAAACATGAACAAGTTAGTTTTCCTAATAAAGTACGAAAATAAACTCAATCACTGGGTAATATACGTTCACTTGCTTCCCGGGTCGTTGGTATGGCTCTAAGTTATCATGCTCCCTTTCTAAAGTTTCATGCAACCCGCAGCAGCTATCTAACTCCCAGGTACCTATTTACTGCTAGGTGAACAAGGGCATCAGGGTTAAAGAAACTCTGTCCATTTGTTTTCGCCTCCACCAGGGATCGAACCCGGAACCATAGGACTACGAGTCCCGAGCGCTGTCCACT
The DNA here is from genome assembly GCA_020271785.1 of Procambarus virginalis. NCBI lineage: Eukaryota > Metazoa > Arthropoda > Malacostraca > Decapoda > Cambaridae > Procambarus > Procambarus virginalis. The sequence goes on from WNGS01117003.1 coordinate 3,838, forward strand.
CAGCTGTCATGACCCCAGGGTCAGGTCTTATATATAAACTGTGTTTGAAACCAAACATTTTTTGGTAACCGGCGGGTTTTACTTCACCATGGATAGAGATATAAATAAATTCCTATCCTCAGACTTTAAAAACATCATCAGTTTCATCCATGCAGTAGTGACAATTGACAATACAACAATCGGCCTGTCCTGCCTGTACAGTGGATGAGCGCATCATCAAACAAACTGTTTCTGCACCTGTGACCTGCTCCAAACACAACGATCGAAGAGGTTTATAATATAGCAATATATCAAGTTAATATAATTATTAAAATAGTGAAGGACATAAGGTGCTGACGACAGTCAGCATCATCTCATGTCAGGTATGTGTCTCGTGTGCTATGTGCCTCATGTCAGTGCCTCATGTATGTGCCTCATGGCTATGTGCTTCATGTCAGGCACCTGGACAGGTATTCCTGCAGAGGGATATGACCAGGGAGGAAAAATTGAGGGCAGCAGCAGCAAGGAAGGAGTGCAAGGAGAGAAACAGGAATCAGGGAACCACAGCCAAGAACACAACGATCCCAGAAGGGAGTCGGGAACCCTCCACAGGCAGTTCAACAACCCCAGTGGGAGGAGGATCACAACTTCCTCCCACTCAATAGAAGCCCTACCTGCCCCAGCCCCTATGCTCCCCAACCACCCTAAGCCCTCCCTTTCCCCCCCCCCTAATCTCTCCCTTCTCCCCCCTCCACTAAGCCCTCTTTTCTCCCTCCCCCCCCCCCAAGCTCTCCCTCCTCTCTTGCCCCCACAAGCCCTCCATTCTTCCCCCCAGGCCCTCCTTTATCCCCTACCCCCCAATCCCTCCCTCTTCCCATACCCCCCAAGTCCTCCTCTTTTCCCCAACACCCCAAGCCCTCCCTTCGCCCCTACTCTCTTCAAACCAAATCCTCCCAGCCCCCCTCCCCTCACAACCCAGGTCCCCTTTACCCTCAGCCACCCTCACAACCCAGGGCCCCCCTTCCCCATCACAGACCCTCCATGTTTACCTACTCCAGTGGAACCAACAGCAACTGAGGATGGACAGAAAAGAGTCAGCTTCAAGGTGATGTACTCGAACATAGATGGGATCACAAACAAAGCTAGTGAACTTAGGGAAAGAACACAAAGAGTAAACCCAGATGTAATTAGACTCACAGAAACAAAACTCTCAGGAATCAAAACGAATGCAGTGTTCCCCAGGACTACACTGTAATAAGGAAAAAGAGGTAGGATAGGGGAGGAGGCCGAGTGACCCTACTCATGAGAAAGGAATGGAATTTCAAAGAGATGGTTATCCCTGGCTGTGAGGGGTTTAGAGATACCCCTCACAGCCATAAAAAAATATTTATTTATGTAAGGTACATACATACAAGGGATTTTACAAAGAATGATTGATTTATAGATAGGGCTAGTACAGGGCTTATAGGGTTATAAGACGCACAATGACTATGGCAGGACCAAGAGTAGTAGTAACAGTGATATATAACCCTCCACCAAACGACAGACGACCCAGGCAAGAGTATGACAGAAACAACATGGCAGTTAACAATATAATTGAGAGGGCAGCCTCTGCTGCCTATAGAATTCGATCCCATCTGCTCATCATGGGGGACTTCAATCATGGAAGGAAAGATTGGAAGAACGGAACTGCAACCCCAGTAAGAATGAGTGATCACAGTGTACTGATGTTTGTATATCTGGTCTTTCAGTTCCCTTTCTCGAGTTAAAGTACTCGAGAAAGGGAACTGAAAGCAAAAGGCTGGCATTCCGTAAGGGAAACTAGTAGGAGATGAGAAAATTCCTAACGGATATAACATGGGAAACAGAGCTAAAGGGAAAGACGGTCCAAGACATGATGAAATACATTACTTAGATGTGTAAGGAGGCAGCAGAAAAGTTTATCCCGGCTCAAAAGGTAACAAATGAAATGCAGATGAGAAACCCATGGTTTAATCAGAGATGTAAGCTAGCTAAGCAACTAAGTAAAAGAGCATGGAGACAGTATAGAAATAACAGGACACTTGAGAGTAGGGAAGGATACCAGAGCGCCAGGAATGAATACGTCAGGGTGAGAAGAGAGGCAGAGGAGCAATATGAAAATGACATGGCAAGCAAGTCTAAGACTCAACCTAAATTGCTGCACAACCACATCAGGAGAAAGACAGCAGTGAAGGAACAGATAATGAAACTCAAGATAGGGTCAGACAGATTTACTTCAAACGACAAAGTAGTGTGCAAGGAACTCAATAAAAAATTCCAGGAAGTCTTCACATTAGATCAACGAGAAGTTCCAGGGATAAGAGAAGGAATAGTAAACCAGGCACCACTAGAGGAATTTGAGATTACCTGTGATGATGTACGGAAGCCTTTGCTAGAGTTGGATGTGACAAAGGCTATAGGCCTGGATGGAATATCACCATGGATACTAAAGGAAGGGGCAGAAGCACTGTGCCTGACACTCTCCATGGTGTACAACAAATCACTGATAACAGGTGAACTGCCAAAAATTTGGAAGATGGCAAACGTAGTCCCGATACACAAGAAGGGGGATAGAGAGGAGGCGCTGCACTACAGGGCAGTGTCCCTAACTTGCATACCATGCAAGTTATTGGAGAAAATTGTGAGAAAAAAGCTAGTGGAACACCTGGAGCGAAGGAATTTTGTGACACAACACCAACAAGGTATCAGGGATGGAAAGTCATGCCTCACAGGATTAAATGAATTCTACGATCAGGCAACAAGAATCAGACAAGACAGAGAGGGGTGGGCAGACTGCATATTTTTGGATTGCCAGGAAGCCTTTGACACAGTATTAGGAACCGAATTAGGAGTTAGGGAGCCGGTCGGCCGAGCGAACAGCACGCTGGACTTGTGATCCTGTGGTCCTGGGTTCGATCCCAGGCGCCGACGAGAAACAATGGGCAGAGTTTTTTTCACCCTAGCAGTAAAAGAGGTACCTGGGTGTTAGTCAGTTGTCACGGGCTGCTTCCTGGGGGTAAAGGCTGGTCGAGGACCGGGCCGCGGGGACACTAAAAAGCCCCGAAATCATCTCAAGATAACCAGTACCACACCTGAGACTAGTATGAAAGCTGGAGATGCAGGCAGGAGTGAAAAGGAAGGTACTCCATTTGATAAGGGAGTTCCTAAGTAACAGAAGACAGCGAGTCACTGTGCTGGGTGAAGTCTCAGATTGGAGGGACGTCCGCAGTGGAGGGTTCAGTTCTTGGACCCATACTGTTTCTTATATACGTAAATGATCTTCCAGATGGTATCGAATCATTCATCTCATTGTTTGCTGATGATGCAAAAATTATGAAGATTAAGACGGAGGAAGATAATATGAGGCTTCAAGATGACCTATACAGACTGAATGAATGGTCTAACAAATAGCTACTAAAGTTCAACCCTAGTAAATGAAAGGTAATGAAAATAGGCAGTGGAAACAGGAGGCCAGACACAGGATACACAATGGGAGATGAAGTTCTTCATGAAACGGACAGAGAGAAAGATCTGGGAGTTGATATCACGCCAAACCTGTCGCCTGAAGCTCACATCAAAAGAATAACATCAACACTTTGCCGCCCCCCGCGTAAGAAAAAAAACATTGGCCTTGTGCTTTCGGCACCTCGGGAGGCCAAGCGGTGAGACAAAAAAGTGTATAATTTTTTTACTGTCCTGACACTATTTGTTGGCCTACGTATTTAAATTTGGTATCACTGTGTTCGCAATAGAATTGTCTATAAGAACATATGTATAAAATGGGGGTAAATCATAAGGCATATCTGCACCACATAAAAAAGTATTGACATTACTCGCCGAAAGCGCCAAACAGCAACAAAATGTTTCCATTCTATTAATGGTTGTGAAGCCCACAGTCGTCCTACATCGTTAATTTTGGTATCATTGGAATCGCAATAAAATTCTCTATACGGACATATGCATATGAATGTATATTGTGGGTCGTTGCCCACCCGCAAGAGGGTGGGAAGTTGACAATGAGTTACCCGCGAGCGCACCAGCGAAAACACATGTGGGAAATCACGCTTGGAAAGTTTATACATTTATATTGGTCCCGGCCTTATTTTTCTATGTTGGTATTTGTTTTTTGTACCAATGTGTTCGCAATAAAATTTTCTATAAGAAGAAAAGTATAAAAAATGTAAAAAGCATATGTACGAATTGCGCCAAATATAAAACAACGTCGCTCATTATGCGTGCGCGGCAAAAACGAACCCAATGGGTTCGTTTGTTCCATGTTTGTCAAGTTTATACTTGTCTCAACACAATTTTATTTGTATGACAGTGATCACAGTAAAAATTCCTACACAGACATAAACGAAACAAATAAAAATATTTGCCTGGTCATAGCAAAATGAACCGGTAAAGCGAACCCACCGCAACACGCCCGGCACACCCAGAGCCACACCCGCCACACCCGCAACACCAGAAAAAATACTTTGTGTTTTTTCCTGCTTAGTCATAGAAGTTTAGGTGATATAATATTCATTTTTGTACCAAAACATTCGCAAATAAATTGTCTACAATACGTATATAATATAATATGTTATTGATGATAAATAAAATTCCAAATAGGTGTACTTACCATGTATATGTTGATTGAAGACCAACAGTTGAGCATTTTTTCTTCACTCCACCTTCTTCAGGCCTGATATCCTGAAGTTGCTCAACAGATGTTTCGTTGGTGGAGTGAAGCTGTTGCGGGTGGTTACTTTTTCTCCACCCAAAATACCTTCCTGCGGTGGTACCTTGTGTAGCAAGGTACAGCGCACAGTGCCACATCACAAGTTTTACATGCGAGTTTGACGTCCTTCCTTATGCCAGACTTGTTACAAACACGGCACCTTTTACGTTTTTTCAGGTCGATAATTTCATGCGTCAACTTGTAGTTCAGTCTATGTTCTGAATCTACAATTCGTTTTTGTTTGTAGGGAACAACAGGAATCGTGTCTTCTTCAGGAATGACAAGACTGTTGGTTACATCTACTGTCACATCCGTCAAGTCAAGGGCTTCTATGTCATCGAACTCCTGTTCAGAATTGTGTGATGATGACTGGGCTTGAGGTGTCGATGTGAACAGAGCCCGCCTCGAACCAGATGGGCCGGCTGTTGGAGGTGCCGCGTCAGCAGGACGAGCTACGTTGCTAGCGTCTGGAGCAGCTACGTTGGCATCTATGTCTGGAGCAGCTACGTTGGCATCTATGTCTGGAGCATGGGGTATGCCTGTGGTTGCTGGCCAGTCATCACTTTTCCACATCAATAAGGATTTGATTCCTATTGCGTGAAACTCCAGAAAAGTGAGCTTTTTTACATCAGTGGAGTAGTTCTTATACAATGCGTATGCATTGTGCAAAGCCATTTGTAGAAAATAAAAAGTAATCTTCTTGGTCCATTTGTGTGTTTTTCTGGCAAACTCGTAATACTTGATCATTTGATCGAAATGATCAACACCTTTCATGTACCGATTGTACTCACATATGGCCTTGGGTTTGTTCACTTTCACAAGTTGGAGTCCAGTTCTCCCGTTTCGCATACGAACACGTTTCCTGCGATTTACTTCTGTTGTGTCGGCATTGTGCAGATTGGTGATGACAGTGACGGGGCGCTTGTCTTTCCATACTATGATAAATGTGTTATCCTTACGCCTGTGTATGGTGGTATCTGTTGCCATTTTAGCCTTTGCCAGTTGTTGCAGATCCTTGGGGGCGCCACGTTGCAGTCTAAGTGTTCCACATGTGTAAACTCCAACTTCACGTAATTGTTGTGTCAGGGCAACCGAGTTATAGTAGTTATCCATATACAGATGATAACCCTTGTTGACTAGGGGCGCCATCAACCCCGTGACGGTTTCGACTGTGGTTTTTCCTATGCCACAATACACATCAAAATTATATATGTAGCCCGATGTGCCCTCGGCCAACATATAAAATTTTACACCATATTTGTCTGGCTTGTTGGGATTGTATACCTTGAACGAGAGGCGGCCCCGCCATGGCATTGTACCTTCATCGAGACTCAATTCTTTCTTTGGAATATATAAAGACATAAATTTCTTAGACAAATAATCCATCACTGGTCTCACTTTTATCAATCTATCACTATTATCCGCTGGAACTGCCTTATTGTTATACATGTGAAAGAACTTTGAAATAATTTGGAAACGCGGAGATGACATAAACACGTTGAAGAAGCGAGCATGCCACATCTGGTTCGTCTGCCAGTACATCCTCATTGTAGGCAGCCTGTTTACCCCCATCAGTATGCACAGCCCCAAATATCGGGCCATTTCTTTCACACACACAGGTTTCCAAGCTTTTTGTACTGAGCGAGCCGCGAGGTGCATCACGTGTGTGGCATACAAATTTGTTTCATAAGCCAGATATTCTACTATAGCTCTAGTAAAAAATAACTGTATGAACTGCAATGGAGTAGTTGGTGGTGGAATTGTTATGCCGGGGGTTGCAGAAAATGCACCAACGATGGGAGGAGTATTGCTACGATTCCACTCACCACTGAGCCTAGCCCTCTTCCGTACCGGACACGTCCTCTTTCCGCGTGGCCGGGCTGGGGGTTCCTCCTCACTCTCATCCTCACTCTCAGACGAACTCTCTTGCTCACTTGAGGAAACATCAACAACCAAGTCACATTCTGGTTCATCATCCTCAAAATCGTCCTCATCTGAATCAGGAAAAGCCTCAACAAGAGCAGGAATCTTGGAGGGAGTGAGCTTGACCCCACGATACTGATTATGGATCATGGCGATCTGCTCTTCTTTCTGCGATTTCCTACCTCTTTTTGAAGTACCACTGCTTGTTCCTTGTTCAGCATCCATTTTCAACGTATTGAATGGGATATAATCACACGAGAACGGAAAGAAATGCGAAAAACGGGTCAAATTTGCGACGCGAGGGGAGCGTGTTGTGGGCACTGTGCGTGACAACAAAACAATGGGCCGACCACGTGACCGGGTAGGCCGAGATGCCTGATGGGAGTTGTGTGAGAACGGGAATTTCATGGGGAACATTTTAAGAATTTGAAAAACAAAATCGGATAGAAAATGAATTTTATACAAAATTTTTTATTTTAACTAAAATAATAGTAATAAATGCGTAACCGTAAGAACTACTTATAACAACCCGGCTAGTTATAAATGCGCGATTCTGTATCATACACGGAAAATCTGGAACATTTTAGTTAATTCTAATGAATATATATGAGGCTTCAAGATGACCTATACAGACTGAATGAATGGTCTAACAAATAGCTACTAAAGTTCAACCCTAGTAAATGAAAGGTAATGAAAATAGGCAGTGGAAACAGGAGGCCAGACACAGGATACACAATGGGAGATGAAGTTCTTCATGAAACGGACAGAGAGAAAGATCTGGGAGTTGATATCACGCCAAACCTGTCGCCTGAAGCTCACATCAAAAGAATAACATCTGAGGCGAATGCGAGGCTGGCTAACATCAGAACTGCCTTCAGGAACCTGTGTAAAAAAATCATTCAGAACCACATATGTAAGCAATGAGTCACAATTTTGTGTCTGAAGAATGTTGACAAGACCACACACTAGAAAGTGAAGGGACGACGACGTTTCGGTCCGTCCTGGACCATTCTCAAGTCGATTGTGACCATCCTGGACCATTCTCACAATCGACTAAGAATGGTCCAGGACGGACCGAAACGTCATCGTCGTCCCTTCACCTTCTAGTGTGTGGTGTGGTCAACACATATGTAAGACCAATCCTGGAGTATGCGGCCCCAGCATGGAGCCCGTACTTTGTCAAGAACAAGGCGAAGCTTGAAAAAGTTCAGAGGAATGCCACTAGGCTAGTCCCAGAACTAAGTGGCATGAGTTACGAGGAAAGGCTGCGGGAAATGTGCCTCACGAAACTGGAAGACAGAAGAGCAAGGGGAGACATGATCACTACCTACAAAATTCTCAAGGGGAATTGGCATTGGTAGATAAAGATAAACTATTTAACAAGGGTGGTACACGAACAAGGGGATACAGGTGGAAACTGAGTACCCAAATGAGCCACAGGGACGTTAGAAAGAACTTTTTCGGTGTCAGAGTAGTTAACAGGTGGAATGCATTAGGCAGTGATGTGGTGGAGGACGACTCCATACACAGTTTCAAATGTAGATATGATAGAGCCCAGTAGGCTCTGGAATCTGTACACCAATTGATTGACAGTTGAGAGGCGGGACCAAAGAGCCAGAGCTCAACCCCCGCAAGCACAATTAGGTGAGTACAATTAATTGAGTACCGAAGTCAGAAGCAACAATATGACAGTAAATGTTTGCTGCAGATATCATTTCCCTTCTGAGTGCTTGATTGATTGATTGATAAAGGTTGTCACCTTAGAGGTGGCATGGGCATGAATAACCCGTAAATGGAGGATGTTTGAAGCCGTTACCAATACCAGTAGCTGATACTGTAGATCTGTGGATGAATGTGGTCTGGAAAGTGGGACATTTGGAAGTATAGACTGGAGAGGAAGCTTCGGCGTCTCAGAGTACAACCAGAGTAGAGCTCAACCCAGCAAACCGGTGAGGATTTTTTATTATATTAGCTGAATCAATCGCACTGCACCAGGGGGGATTCCAAGACGGCCAAGCAGCAGCCAGAAGTCCTTGTGTGATATTCCACTACAGCATCACTATCTCAGGAGGCCCTCAGAGCTCATATTTTTCCTGTTCTTTTGTTTCTTGTTTTGTCTTCGTGACCATGCATGGGGTATTATCACGTAAATCCCCTGCATAGAAGTGGAACAGCCCCTTCCTCTCACCTTCTATGTCATCACACTGGAAGTCCACCTCTATGACAGCCAAGATGAGTCATTTGACCTGTCACATGCTCCACCACCTGTACCACCCAGTGCCGGGTACGGCTCGCCAGCAGGCAGAGTGCCTCTGCAAACGAGCAATTAGCCTCTTCTACCAAGCAGTTTGCCACCTCTAACTAGCAGTTATACAGCCTCTACCCAGCCGTGGTGCAGCTGCTAGCTAGCAGTTACCGCCAGTCACTTGTTACTGCTCAAGTTGACACAAGACGTGACATCATCACGAGCAGGAGTATTAATAGAGCCCTGCAACCCATGGAAGCCAGCCTCTCTATCTCTGGTGCTGCTGGGGATCATCACTGCTTCTTCCACCCCACCGTCTGCTACCAGCCTACGTCCTGTGTCATATGTTGTCGTGGTATGGTGAATGTTTTCAGCTCACCAGTATAATACTGTATTGCATTCATATTAAGGATTTCATTTGCTTGATTTAATTGTTCTGTTATAATAGCCAAGTGCGTGCAAGGAACCCATTTCTGTTATGTTAATTAATATTATAATAAAGTTTATTATTTATTCATATGTTTCTTGTTTCATCCTGCCACTTACACACTGCAAGGGCCAAAGCAGCATTTTGTTTATTTTATGTGTGAGACAGCCACATTACACCTGGCCCAGTATTGCTGCACTACTGCATCACGTCACATTGTCTACAGGCGACAGTATAGGGAATTGTGGGAGATCCTTGATCATATTCTGTGGTAAGTCGATCGCATTTCTGAAAGCGATGTATCCACCAGTGGTTGTGTCCAAAATGCCAGGTGCATCGTGAACCTCAAACATGGGCGTTCATACCTGATGAGACGTCGAGACTGCATCATCAGAGCCCAACTCATCTACGTCGGTGAGCTCTTCAAAGTCCACATGCTCGTCTGAAGATGTGTAGTCCTCTTCGTCCTGTGATGCCAGTATTCCTACTTTCTTGGTGTGTACCGCTGTCAGCGTCCGTCTGGGGGTCCGCAATTGTCGTCTGTGGAGTATCCGTTAGGGGGTCCGTAGTTATCGTCGTCCGTGAAGTGTCCGTCTGGGGGTCTGCAGTTGTAGTCCGTGGAGAACAACTTGGGATCCGCAGTTGTCGTCGTCCGTGGAGTGTCCATCTGGGGGAGAGGGGTACGACTGACCACGGTAGCTGCTCGCAACAAACTGAGGGTAAGATGTGAATTTGTTGCCACCCAAGAAGTGGTACGGGCATTAGTAGCCCGTATGTGATAGATTTTTTTGTGTGAATGGGATCTTTAATTGCGAAAGGATACTGTGTGATTAGCTCGCATTTAAATCGTTAGTCCTTAAGATGTGGCGGCTTTTGCAAGGTAGGATACTGCTTGACAGTATTTATTAGGGTGTCCAGCTGCTGGACGCCTTTTTTGACCAGAAGAGTGACAGTGCTGATGTCTTCAGTGTGGTTACTACAAGATTCACGAACTCTTAAAGCTCTTCTAAGGTCCTTGGTTGCTTCACATTCCAGGAGAAGTGAAGCAGTGGCTTTTATGTGATTGTTTGACAGAAGATTTATTTCCAATCGCTGGGTTCACCAATTTCCCAATTACATCTGAAACCAAGTCGTAGTCTATATGTGAGTGCTTCGTCATATCCTACAGATGTACTCTGCGTTAGGGACATATTAACTGACTTATCAAGAGGAGAGGTCAGTGAGGTGGACAGACATGTGGGGGTTATGCGCTGAAGATTATGTATATGAAGGTGAACATTGCATACAACACCTTGAGAAAGGATGTAGGTTACATTCAAAAATTAGTTTTAAAAAACACTTTGACATATAAATGTCAAGTTTTTCTTCATTCCATTCGATGGTTTTATACATCTTGGTAATTTTACATGGAATCCCTGAAAGCAACATCCTTATATTGTATTGTCCTTGTACTGTAAAATATATTGACTCTATACATGATCATCGTATCATGCCGTATCCACGTAGTTACATAAAAAGACTGAACTTGAAATTTCAATGCAGTTTTCTTTAAAAAGATGACTCCTTTCCTTCTATAATGACACACACATGCACTTAAGATCAAAGTATGAAAAAACAGAGAAAAGAAATGGCCTCATTTGTACTCTTCTCTTGATAATGGGACGAAACGAGGAACAGTTATTGAGTAATTTATCTGAGCATTATATGGAATGAAGCCAGCAATTCCTTGAAGACGAGTGTCAATATGTCAATTTATTCTAAACATAAAGTATAGTGTATTGGCAAACGCAGAAATTTAGTAAATAAGAATATCAAAAATAATATTTAACCATTAAAGAACCAGAGAGCTGCTAATTCTCCCGACAAGTCATACATCAACAAACATAACCAACACCTGCAATAATGATATTGTTCTTCCAGTTTACCGAGTGGAACTCTTTCATAATAACAATACTTCTCCTCTGCATAAAGTTGGGAAGTAATAATAATGAGGACTTTATTAGTAATGGAAATAAACAAAACATATAAACGTTTCTCTCCATTAAGACCAAGCGATCCATCCTGATATGACAGACCTATCGACTACATGTAATTGTGTAAACCAAAACATATGACATTAGGAGGAATTAAGAGTACCAACATCCTGGCCACGTACCAGGAAGAGCAGGAGCGACACCAGCAGCACGGAGGCCAGCACTGACGCCCACACTTCGTCCGTCAAGGGCGCGTAGAGGCTCTCCCAGTTTGATCTTAGGGACGGCTTGGCCATTACAAAACCAGTCGGATCATGATCGTAGATATATGTAAAGTCATAAAAGAGCCGACGCTGTGGCAGTACCATGTGCAGGACCGTAGCCATAAAGGAGATCCTGTCCACTACCAAGCTTGTCACCTGAGAATATCATATACGCATTTTTAATAGAGACGGAAAAATAATGTGGTAAGTAATGAAAAGAACAAATAAGTTTGACAGTACATTTCATAAAAAAATCACAGATATCATTCTGGTAAACACCAGTACGATTCATAGAACAGAAATGGTCTGAATCGTTCGGAAATGTTTTATGTGGATAAACATGGGGTTAGAATACATGCACTGCAGTTTCTGTTTTGTAACACGAAGGCAACATCGAAGCTTAAACTAGGACGTCAACATACCTGGTCCCAGGAGGTTACAGGAAGGACATTAAAAGTGAAGTTGAGGGCTTCAGCTATGGTCATGAGTAGCTTGGCGTCGCTGCCAGAGTACCTGGTCACACTGGAGCCATCATGTTCTTCCTCCTCCGCTACCCAGTACGGTCGGTATGGCAGAGCGGTCACGTTTACCGAGGCTCCGTAAAAGCTGAAAGGATATATATATATTTTTTGTATAAATGTCAGACAGTATTATGAATATATTTAATTAAAAATATACACTTAAAAAAATTCGTAATTTCTCATTACTGTGAATATCGACGAGGATAGATTCAGATGTTTAATGGTCGTGAGATCCCCTCGGACTTCCCTCACCTGTAGAGAGTGCCCATACGCATTCATACAATACGATACGAAGAAACAGGACAAGATACCCATTGGGCGAACATTGAAGTGGGGCAACAATCCGTCTTCTGGTGGTGTCTTGAGTCTTCTTTCTTCTTCTTCTTCTCTTTACATATCAGTCTCCTTTCTTCTTTCTTCTGCTTATTCTTTCTTCTTGCTTCGTGTGATCATCAGATGGTCTTTCTTGTGTGCCATGAAGTCCTTGTGGAATAGTCCAGGTAGAAGTGTAGATTCGTTACATTCTGTGAGAATGGTATGGGAAGAAACCCAGATCTCCTTTGCTGATTCTGGATCATTCTGCATTTGTTCTTCACAGTTCATGTTAAATATTAGGCTGGTAAGCCGTCTGTATTCAAGAGATCCAATTGATGTATCTGCACGTAGTCGATATAGGGCATTTACCACATCAGAGTTGGGCAAATACACCAATTCTTGGAGAGGTGAGTGTGCTTCAATGTCAACCGGGGCAGTAGAGTCATCATCAGAAGCAGGTAGAGGTCTGCAGAAGCATCTGGTGTTGGTGCCGATGAAGATGGTTTAGTCACAGGTACGACTGGATTAGTTGGTGGTTTTTATGATGTCGTATGTTGTTGTTGTTGGTCCTTCCTTTCGGACAACCAACCCCCAAATTCCGTAGAGTGCTTACTTTGACCAGGAGATCACCCTGGATGCTTCTAGCACTTGGAGAGGGGCTCGACGTCACACGTTTAGGGGATGCGGCTCCAACACAAGCCTCGTTGTCACATGCACACACCCACTCGAGCCGCCATGTCTCCCCACTCTCTCCTTGTGTGGTATGATCTCCTCAATCCCCTTTTCTTTGATATTACTCTGTACTACCCTGTCCACAGCTTTGGTTCTTGGTTCTTTCTCTCTCTCTCTTCCCTATTTTCTGGGAAGCCTCACTAGGACAAGGGCAAACATCAGCAAATTTGAATACATCTACTGGACAAGGCACATGGACAATACATATACACGTATAATAATATATCTCCAACACTCTACACTATTGTTGTCAGGTTGCCTCCAATACCATCAGGACTATCATCTGCTTATCAAGTGGTATCCTAATTCCTGACTCACCACCTAATACTATTAACCTCATTAAGTAGGTCAAGTCTCATAAGAGAATATTGCACTATCAGCCTCACCAAGTGGGTAAATCATGCAGTACAATATGATTTGGTGCTACCAACTCTGGAACATATAAATATCTGCAGGCAATTCAGCCTATGGTTATAATTCTATAAACATCAACATAAATATTCCTTGACATACAAGAATTATCAATCAATCACCCTATCAGTCCTAGAACACATATGTATGTCTCTACAGGTAATCCCGCCTACGACTGTAACTCAATACTTCAGTATAAGTACTCCTTGGCACAAAAATGGTAATCAATCACTCACCTTTTGCTGCGTCTTGCACGCTAATGACAACCAAACACTCTACCAACTCCCTACAATTAGTCAATAAGAACTTCCCTTCCACATCTGGAAGTTCACTACCATGACATATTCAAGTTCTTCCGGGTTTATCTACCAGGATCCGCTGCAGCTCTTTCAGGCTGCTACACCACGTAGCAACAATGGTGCTTCACCACTGGCATCACAAAAGCTGGTGAAACTTCATTCCACTGCTCCTCTTCCCACAGCTTGAGGTTCTCTTCCTCACTGTATGGCTGCTCTCCCACAGAGCTCAGTACCTTCCACAACCTGGGAGTCTCATCAACTACTCCCTCTCTGCTGGCTTCGAAGTTCTCAGCAACTCCTTCCCCAGACAAACCAGCAACCCATCGACACGCCAATAAAAATGTTTCCCTATAAACACATAAACGAAATAAACCACCACATAATATGTTTACACCCAACATCTCTCTGCTCTCTACATGCTGTGAGTGTTGACGCCCCCGTTTGGGCTGGTCCATCCTCCGCCCGGCCCGGCGGCCCTCCAGGCAGCTGGCCGCTGGCCCCTCAGTTGCCCTCAAGCGGACGGAATGGTTGACGTCGCTCCGCCCTCCAGGACGTTCCTTCATCTTTACTCTCTTATTTTAGACCTTCTGCCTTAATAAAATATGCGTAATGTATCAATAAACATTCGCTACGATCGCTGGGCACACGATCAACTATAGGCAATCACTGTGAACCGGTTAAAATTGTGCTTATCACATAAAGGTCTCCTACAAGGGCGCTCCTCGATGGGAAAGCGACACTCGGGGCGCCTGAGGCTACCCTCAGAACTGTTTTAACTGCCCCCTCAACACCTTCTGCAGTTCCTGATTTAAGCTGACACGCCTCCTAGCTTATTCCTCAGTCGAGACGTCTGTCCACTTCCTTCCTTTTGAAGGTATATCAAACATGGGTTCCTCTCTAACAGGGGCACAAACGGAGCACGCCCTCCCCTCACGATTTCTTCAGCTCAAGTGAGCTCAAGCTCCTCACAAGCCTTGCCTCACGCCTTCAGCAAACTCTCCACATCTTGTATCAAGTCATTTAATTTTCTTATTCACTGCCCTCATTCTTAAATTATTTATCGAATCCAACCAATTATTTTACATATGAATCTTCATGTCTATATTTCTTTGACCGCTTAGTCAGGTCAGGCCTGACAGAATAATTCTCAAAGGGGAGACTCGTTTTTCGGCTACCTGGGATCATAACAGTGGTTGACCTTGAGTCGGAGCCGGTGATGCTGCTGTAGTTTCTGGTACCGAAGGGTTGGTTGGCGCTGTAGTAGGTTGCAGAGGATAGGGACCAGTAGACAGAAGATCTGCGAGTGCAGCTGGAGATATGGTGATGTCAGAAGCTGAATTCGTGCTGGTGGCTATATCTGGAGTAGCGAGGAGTTCCTCTGGCACAGTAAATGTTGGGAGGTCATTTGCAGCGTAGAATATATTGAGGATTCGGACGAATTCCTTGAAGTTCGTACTTGCCATTCTTTCTGCCGTACATGTAAGTGTACTATGAACGGTGTTGGGGGCACCAACTGATATGGTGAAGGCGGGCTTGATGGTTGGCCAGAGAGGGTTGTTGCTGTTGCAGGTTGAGCGATGAATTGTTGGCGAACTAGAAGCTAGAGACCATTGGCTTTCAGGCTGTACAGAGGCTCCGCCTCCACTCGGAAGCTTCAGGAAGTTGGCGGCTTGCACGTTGAAAGTTGATGGTACATGGCGAGTGGTGTTGATCTGCCTGGCGTCGGACATCTTGATTTCTGCAAGTCTTCGGGGGCATTCAGTGGAGAGGGCAGTATGGTCACCCTGACAGAGAAGGCAGTGAAGACAGTCGTTGACGCTACGACTACGACTAGCAACAAAGGTAGCTTCCTCAGGCGATGTAAAGGCGACCTTCATGAAGAGGTGGCCGTCATTTACAGGAATGAACTTAACCGTGACAGTGGTCAAGGAAGGAACCGGCTAGTTAATGCTGGTGACGACGTCGATGGCAGCTTTTTCAGAGAGTAGGGAACTCACTCTCCGAACAAACACCGTCCTGGCTGCGAGGTAGTGATGTGGTGGGGTGAGGATCAGGTGCGCCTTCTCAAGAGCAGAGAGGGTGGTGGGGTCGAACAGACCCTGTATGGATGAGGCACTGCTGAACAGCAGCTTGGGTCCTCCATCGTCGACGACGTCCAGTGGTGCAACAGGGGTTTTTGTAGTGATCAATTCCAGGATCTCTTACTGGGTAAGGGTCCGATCCCCTCTGAATCAAACCCGTTCTCGCACTGGCATATAGTCAATATTGGCTTATTACTAAGTGCATACGTGACATGCTAATTTATTGTGAATATTTTAGTTTATCTTGAAAAGCTGAATAGAAAACACCGACCTAACCTAACCTTCTTCATATGTTAAGATAAGCATATTATTGCTTTTTAATTACAATTAGTACTTAACATATACCTATACCGATAATACAGTTTTATGAAAATAATGAAACAAAACCAAAATATTTAAATAAATTGTAAGGTAACTCAGGATATTGTCAGATATTGTATAAAATCTCTCGTGTTTAATAAAACTGAAAAAGAAATTCCTAACATTAAAACTGGTGTTTAGCAATTCTGTAGGAAGAGTTTGTACCTGAAAGACAAAATATAACTTGGCATATACCACATATGTATTTATTAATCAGCCAAATAGTGACTTAAGCAATAAGTCGTATATGTACTGTCTTGTGCGAGAGCGGGTTGCTGAATCGCACCTTGATCCGATATTTCATGGTACACAGGCTTATTACCAGAGGGTTGCACTTTGCTTCAGAGGCTTCCCGTCTCTTCCCACTATAATGCGCCAGGCTGGGTGTGGGGTCTGACCTCCCTGAGTAAAGTACATTGAGCATTCAACCTTATCTAAAATATATATTTCGTCCATTTGTGTTACATATAATTGTTACTAGAAATGTATCAAATTTTATTTTCCACGGGACATATTAACTCAAACCGTGCAAAATGTGTTTTCGCTAATATAATTTTATTTTTAATTAAATGCATACTTATTAAACTTGTCAGGAAATAGATGATGGTTAGTGAGCTGGAGGCCACGAACTGTTGTCCAGGACGCCGTCTGCACAATCCTGGTCTCTGAGGCGCTGTACGGCAGGCTCACATACCCGCTGAAACTATCACCATATTCTAATATACAAGAAAACGTCATTCTTATCTAAAAAAATTATATCATTGATAGAATTATCATGATAGAATGATAGAATTATCATTCTATCATTATTTTCTAAATATTTAAGAAGTCAGAACTGGATAGGATTGTGACATTCCGTAACGTTGTATTAGCACAGCCTTTGATACCGTACTTCATGAGACTATAATGTAAGAGACCCATATTACCGGTTGGTGGGAGCCGGGGTTAAGCTAATGGTAATTCAGGTCTGGGTATTAAAAAAAAAAGGATGAATTAGATTAATTGGAATAAAGTCCGACTGGACTGACAAACTGCTGTAAGTGGAGTACTCCAGGGATGTGTCCAGGGATGTGTCCAGGAATATGTCCAGGAATGTGTCCAGGGATGTGTCCGGGGACCGCTGGAGTTCACCACATATATAAACAACGTAGACACGGGAACATTTGCAAATTTATAAACGGATAAAAAATAGGCCGAAAATAAATTCAGAGGAGTATTCAAAATCGTTAAGGGACAAGATACAATGGAGGGTGTGGGTTCGTACCCACGTGAGGACGTGGGTTCGCATCCCACTTCTGACATTTATTTGTGCCTGAAACGCTATGTGAATTAGTGGTTTTAGGTATTGTATGTACTAGCTCTATCTATGAATCCAATATTATGTTTGTAACTCATCTTCTATGTATGTACTTTTACCTTAATAAACATTTCAATTTGAATGAATGATTGGCGGTTGCAGTTTATTGCTTTAAATAATAGAGTTCTGTGAATAGGTAACTATTGTCGAGTTACCAAATATCAGCTTGACAGTTGAAATTGCGAAATCTGAATTGGAAACTTAATAGGGAGACTAAATTAGAAGTGACTTATCCAGAAATAATATGAATAAATGTATGAAATAAAGGAAATAGGATAGTGGGATTTATTTCAAGAAGCATTAATATATAAATCTAATAATATTCCTCAGTTTTTTCTTGTAGTTATTAGGTCACACTAAGATTAATGCAGTTCGGTTTGTTCTCTGTTCTATAGAATTGGCATAAATTTACGTGAAGGCGTAATTAAAATGTAAATAAAAAATACAAAGTTAATCCCAAGAAAGCTTAATTTACACTACAAGAGAGACGAAGAGTAAGAGGAGACATGTCTGAAGAATACAAATGGATGTGTGTATATATGAAGTTCCTCTTCTGTTACTATCCTAATCCCTCCCGCTTCCAAAACCGCAGAACTCCTATCAACCTCTACACACACGTTTCTTACACACCTACCACAACATACATTCGTTTGCATTTTTTAAAAGTAATGTTGTTACAATATCCCGAGCATAATCCGGCAATGACGCGC
>WNGS01117004.1:0-11444 GCA_020271785.1 Procambarus virginalis
ACTGTATGATCTGTGGCCTGGTACTGTATGATCTGTATGCCTGGCATTGTATGACCCTGTACGTCTGGCACTGTATGACCCGTAATCTGGCACTGTATGACCCGTAGCCCTGGCACTGTATGACCCGTAGCCTGGCACTGTATGACCCGTAGCCTGGCACTGTATGACCCGTAGCCTGGCACTGTATGACCCGTAGCCTGGCACTGTATGACCCGTAGCCTGGCACTGTATGACCAGATTCTCACGAATCATGAATTTTCCGACAGTCTCATTAGGATAACTGTCCAGTGGCTCACTTTTCCCAAAGTTATATTTCACTTGAATTGTTTTTATCTAGTTTTACGTTGAACCTCAGTGACTGTATTTTCCCACTTTCCATGCGTGTGTTCAGTGAGCAATCTGTTTCTCATGCTATTTTTCTCGAAGCCGTACTACTCCGTCAGGCCGTAGAACGATGTACTATGTGTAAACAGAACCAAAACACACTTAGACCAAAAACAGAGATAATGCACTTATCCCCACACAGGAACAAAAAAAAATAGCACTTAGCCATAAAGCAGGGTAAGAATACTTACCCCCGAAAACACAGAAGAAGCACTTACTCCAGAAAAGCATAATATAAGCACTTACTCCAAAAAAACATAGAGGAAACACTTACTCCAGAAATTATAATAATATAAGCACTTACTCCAGAAAACATAGAAAAAAACACTTACCCCAGAAAAGCATAATATAAACACTTACTCCAGAAAACATAGAAACACTACCCCAGAAAAGCATAATATAAGCACTTACTCAGGAAACAGAAAAAAGCACTTACTCCAGACAAAATAACTAACACTTACCCTTAAAATGAGCAAAAACACTTATCAATGTTACACAGTTTAATAAATGTAAACAAAGTAGCCATGATGGTTGAAAGACGTAAAGGTTTCGTAAGCAGATGTGTAAATCCCTCATTTGAGGGAAAGTATTTGCAGAACAGTTCTAGTATGAGAATCATCAGCAATTCTTTCATAATTAATAAATAGAATTTTTTAGTTCGATTTGGTGTTGAGATTAAGGCCTTTTCAGCCTTTGAAGATTGATAGGCTTTAATCAAACCTCTCCAGAACGAAGTAAACTCTCTCCGTGTATATCACAGGGAAGTGAGTATACCTCCCGTTGTATACATCATGGAAAGAGTTGGTCTACTCATATACTATTATAAATACTCTGGCATTATTCCAACTCGTCAACTGTACGTAGTAAAGAGGAAGTGTTGCAATCACATACTCGAGACCGTTACACTTGCATTGTGAAGTCATGTTTTAGCGTTCAAAAACACTTAATCAAGTGTTTTGATTGATCAGATCATATTATCAAGGGTATTGATTTGAATATATTCGTTAAAACAAAATTGTTGAGCCTGCCGAAGATTATAAATTTGTGTTTTGAGCGCTGAATTCTCCCGACAATTTAGTTTCGCTCTTTTTTTCTTTTTCCTTTTTTTTCAATATGGTGATATCCGAGATGTTTGGAGCAGGATTGTGGGATTGAACCGTCGTACTGCGTCACCCAGGTGATTTTCACTTACAGGTCAAGAACTGGGTCTAAGGTCATTCTTCGGCCGTTTAAGTATTACTGTATTAGGGTTGAGGGTTTGGAAACAGAATTAGATTAGCAGAGTCTAGCCTCAGTTTAATTAGGTTAAGGTAGACTTAAATTTTCCAGAAAGTGAGTTTCGTGACACTTTTTTTCTGACCGTATAAAGGCAGGAAGGAAAGTCTTGAAGAAAGTTATAAAAGTCTTGAATAAAAGTCTTCTTGAATAAAAGTGCACGTAAAGGGAAGAAATTGCTTACGGGTTGCAAGAATGCCATAAATCAACTATTCTGCCACAGCCAATTAACCATATAAATTATCTTATCCTCTTTTGCACATTCCGAAGGAAGTGTGAGCAATGAGATGATCGTAGAGCACCCGCGTATATTCAACACTGTGCTAGTATAGCGCATACCATAACATAATTAAATGAAGACGCGAGAGTATCAAATTAGGAGTGACAAATTTTCCCACTATGAGAGAACACACACAAGAGGTGGAAGAGAGCAGATGTTTGTGAGGGCCGGAGGACTTGACACGTAATAACAAGCGGGAAATAAAAGCCGAGAATCGTACAGAAATTATTTGGGTTGAATTGATTGATGAGTAAATGTATTACTTTGGGTTGAATTGATTGATGAGGAAATGTATTGCTTTGGGTTGAATTGATTGATGAGGAAATGTATTGCTTTGGGTTGAATTGATTGATGAGGAACTGTATTGCTTTGGGATGAACTGATTGATGAGGAAATGTATTGCTTTGGGTTGAATTGATTGATGAGGAACTATTGCTTTGGGATGAACTGATTGATGAAGAAATGTATTGCTTTGGGTTGAATTGATTGATGAGGAAATGTATTACTTTGGGTTGAACTGATTGACGGGGAAATTTATTGAATATCGTTTTGTGTTAGTAGCCTTAAATGATCGAGATGTTTGCATTGTTGTAGCGACTCAACAGGGTGCTCCAGAACCACACTATAGTATAGGTGGTTAATCCCCGGCCCGATTGGATAATTAGCTCTTATGTCACGTGATAGCCTACGCTAAACCAATTCATAATGGCGGAAGCATTCAACATATTCTATGCTTAAAATAAATAAATAAATAAAATAAATAAATGTTTTTAGGTAAGGTACATACATACAAGAGATTTTACAAAGATTTATGGATTTATAGATAGAGCTAGTACATACAATGCCTAAAGCCACTATTACGCAAAGCGTTTCGGGTAACAATAACAAACAGTATCCCCATGTTTTCGCTGGCCTCCTGAAGCCAGAACAATGTCCAAATTTCCCATACGATTCGAGCGACGATGTTATTTACTCCCTGTGCACAGATAATCCATAACTAGTTATCAGTTATGATTACAATGATAACATCGCTAAAATAACAAAAGCCATTATAATTACAACAGTGATAACAAGAATAGCATTAAGGCATTGACCAATAAGACTTCAGCCGTTGACGGGGCTGGAGTGCAGTGACCGCTGGGGAAGGTATTCCCCGGGGAAATTCACCACCGGTTACCATGTGATTCTGAACCCCCATAAATACATTAAGTAATATACTTATACACTAGTAAATAAAATAAAAAACAGCAATTTCATAGACGACGTTACAGTAGATTATTCGACGTAGCTCTCCAAATTACAGCTCATTTAAAAACCATTTTTTAGTAAAGCCTAAAAAATGCAATATACCTTATAAATTGATTAGATCGAATAGTAATGACTACATGTGGATTATCCACACGATTAATGAACGTTTAAGACAAGAAAATCGCATTAGGAAGATCGAGAAAGGGTTTCACATTGGAGGAATGATTGCCAGATGCAGTTTAAATTAATGCTGAAAAATTATATATGTCGGGTTTAAATCAAATTTAATTCGTAGAATTTTGAGTATTAAATCATATTTTGATAATTCCTTGAAACCAGTAATATCCACATCAGGCCATGAAAACAACGAAATATCAACATCGTCTCCTTAAAAAATGTAATATTCACGTCATGCCACAAAAACAATGTGATAATCACATCATTCCATAAAAATAATATATGAACATCATGCCATAAAAACAATATAATATCCACGCCATGCCATTAAAACAATGTAATATCCACATCATGCCACAAAAAATTTAATATCCAAATCAATACATTAAAGCAAGAACAAAACTGGAAAAAAAAACAAGCATGTATTAGTTACATCTTTAAGACCCTTCGTAATTAATGTCTTTATTCAGAGTTCAAGTGGTGTGATGTTATGGTACTAAGAGGTAAGAGTTTAGATATACATGAAGTAGAAGTCCAGCCCGTCCTCCTAAGAGTTTCCAACGTCAAGAAAACGGTCAATTAAAACGGTGCCGTTATCCTACCCTACCAGAGGACCTAAAACCGAAAACGGGACAGTACATCACTTTCGCAAGCCGCTTCCATTTTCTAGTACGACAATTTTTGGCCTTATGTAACACATACGATCGAAACGCGACGTTCTTTGTAGGAGAACAGGTTATTCGTAATATCGATGGTTGTAAGATAATATATAATAATCATACCTTCAACCTCTCCCCCCCCCCCCGGCGTCCTAGAAAACATGGTGAAATAATTTTGTTTAGTGAATGCGGGTAGTAATTGTGTGACGGGTCTTCGCGATCGCCATTGCTTTTATCTTGGTGTTCGTGAGAGCGATGCTGAGATCTCAGTGAGGAAGTCGAACACAGGCATAACGTGCTGTTGATTCGATGAATAAGCTACTTATCGTATTCAGTTAAATTTAGTGCAATTATGACATCGCATTTGGCAACACGTCTGTAAGCCTAATATTGCAATTTCTTACATTTCTGGTTTAGGAAATGAAATTATGAGGAGAAAGCACTAAGCCAGGATAACTATATAACACTTTGAAGATATCAGGACGGGATAGGACAGTGGTTTCAAATCGTTTTTACCCCTTGCACCCTTTTCACAAGAGTCGGAATGCCCTCTACCCCCTTTTCCAAGATTGCCCGACTCGAAAGTTGCATTCATATAACATTGAAATATTTCACAAAGAAATCACAATGGCGAGATGTATCGATGGAAATCATTTTGAGGCAATACGAGCGACTCGAACCCGCGGTCTAGTGAATCCCAGACACCTGCCCTAAACCTTGGCCATGATGGTACAAAGGTCGACGATCCCGGAACACTACTGAATTTACTGGGAGGTTCTGGAGGTCCCCAAACCTACCCCTTTTTGTACCATCATTAGTATCAGCATGGGTTAGAGACGACAATAGTCTCAGCATGGGTAGATGAAAAATAGCCTCAGCATGGGTAGGAGACGACCAATAGCCTCAGCATGGGTAGGAGATGACCATAACCTCAGCATGGGCAGGAGGCGATCTTAGCCTGTCTGAACATCGGACACAACGGCCCCTCATCTCAGACGAGCAGCATGGTATATGAGGCTGTAGTGATTATGAAGCTCGCGAAATTGCAGTGAGAAGCTCAGTATAACATATTTATTATTAATCAGATACCGATATACATACAAAAACATACAGGAAGTTTGAGCAATCTTCAATCAACATTACAATATTGGAAGCAGCAGCAAGAGCCCATCCTGAATATGATTTGTGCATCCATTAATGACGAGGTTGCAAGTATAATTGTATTACCAAAGATACGTGGCATTATAAAGACTGGATTACACCAGTTGTTGGAACAGGTTGATGAGGGTTTATGAGGCGTGTGGGGGGGGGGGGGAGGGGTTGCAGGTGATGATGTCCAACTTTAGTTAGCTCCGCTGGTGAGGGTGGGGTGGGGGGGGGGGGGTAGGCAAGTCGGTCCTCTGAGAGAATAATACGTGCGATTTTTCATGACATCGACCAACCCGTTGAAAATGTACCGTATTAGTAACAATAAAAGGAGTTACACAGAGAGTAAGCACACTATTAAGTGACTACATCAATGAGAAAATCCGTAGGAGCAGTGATGAGGGTTCAACCTATGCGGTGGGTGTTCCCACGCACACGCTTTAGCAACTAGACCACGACATGGGCATAAGGATTGTAACCTGGAGTTCTACTGAACACACGAGGGTTTCCTACTGAAGTTGTAGCAGAATTTTCACACAATTTTAGTCCGCATCGGCTCGAACCCTCATCCCGCCAACAACGCATTTTCTCAATAGGCCGTGTAATTTTCACATTTTCCGTGTATAGGCCTCGATAGGCTATGTGGTTTGCATGGGGTTCATACTTTTCTGGTGTTTTTTTTTTATTATGGAATGTTCACCATCTGATTCCAGCAATGCAACCGATTTTTTTATATAAAGCTTTATAGATGGATAAAAAAATGTGATTGTAGAGTAAACTTGATATTCCCGGCCGACTGATGTTCATGAACTAGCCAGCGTGTAATTTTCAGGTTGTGTTCGTGCTGGAGTTCAATGTGTTCATTACAGGTAATGTTAGGCTATGTGTCCGTAGGCTCTGATTATATATTGCAAGAGGCTGTGAGAGGTGAGTGGGGAGGGGGGGGGGTTGAACTTCAATTTTTTTTTTTTATCTTTATTTAAGAAATACAAGTATAAATTAAATTATATAAAAGGTTTACAAGACAATTATACATTGCAATTCGTAGTGAACAAGTTTTCCAATAGTACAGAATATGATCTTTAAAAACCCCTGAATGTTATACTTATTTTCCGTTAAACGATTTACAAAATTTGGAGAATAAATTTACATTAAAATACAGGGGAGATTATTACATTTACATATATTTTATATAATTCTCAGTAAACAAATTTTCCATATCATCACCGAGCATGAGCCTTAAACCCCAAATGTTATACTTGATCCTGCCTCGCAAGAACTTCAATATTTTGTCTACTGAGTAACCTTCCTGCCTTCCTATCCAAACACAAAAAATGTAATCAGAAAGTAACATAATTATTGTATTCTTAATTTTCTTGCATTTTATGTCAATATGAAACATTAAAAACCTCATTAACTCCACTCTAATACTTGGTCCACATAAAACTTTAAGAGTGTCTCGAATCCAGTTTACAAGAACAACTTTCTGCTTACAGAAATAAAATATATGCATATTATTTTCAATTTCAGTACATTGGTCACACCTATTGTTGTCTTTAATGCCCAACATCAACAACCTATCATTAGTAGGGAGGGTCTCATGAATATAGCGATACAATAGCTCACGTTGTTTTGGGGCAATAAATTTAACATGAAGGTTCGCCCATATTACTTGCCAGCTGAAGAGTGGATATGCCTCCTCTACTCTAGGAACTATATTTGGTAGTATAACATCATACACTTGTTTACTGTTCATCATTAAAAAACCTTCAATATTACAAATCCGCCTGAGAACATCAATTGCACAAGAATAAAAGTGAGGTGAAATAAAGGCAAGGTCAGTATACTCTGGCATATGTATCAAGTAGCTGACACGTAATTTACAATAGTAATGTCCTAGCGCATTTACACTATTCCTCTGCATTATCTCCTTTCTAAAGGTAACACATAAGATTGCCAATGACTTATTGTACACATTCAGTATTCCTATTCCACCGTTTTTCTTACCTTTACAAAGAGTAGTCCGTTTAATTGGTTGGTATCTACCATACCATACATATCTAAAAATAGTTTTGTCAATCTCCATTGCACTTTTCTTGTCTATGGGAAAGCTGTGAGACAAATACCACACTTTAGACAAAATTTTGCAATTGATTATTACAGCCTTCTGAAACAGGGTTAATTTCCTATTTGACAACATGTTCGTTGCAACTATTATATTACCACATAGTACTTGCCAATTCGTAGCCAATGTCGTTTCATATGTTTTACACCAGCAAATCCCAAGAGCTTTAATTGACTCCACTACCTTGAACCATGAACCTGTCCAGTGAACTTTATTACACCAACTGCCAAGCCCCATCATACACGTTTTGTTCTTGTTAATTACAGCACCTGTTGCTCTTTCAAAGTTGTCTAACTCATTCTGAACATTCACCACCGAGTCTTCTGTCGACACAAAAATAGTTGTATCGTCTGCATAACCAACAACAGGAAGTGTCATCGCATTAGGAAGACAAGGTGGAACAATAAAGTCATTGCCTTTTATTGCCAAGTACAGTGGCTCTTGAAATATAACATACAAAATCATTGAAAGGGGACATCCCTGACGTACAGATCGTTCAACTAAAAAAGGTTTACTTAAGACTCCATTGATACAGACGCTGCTCCGACACTCTTTATAAAGCATACGGACCCAATCAATAAAGTCTTGTGCAACTCCTACCCTATCCAATATTTCCAATACAAACTGAACATCAACACGGTCAAAGGCTTTCGACCAGTCGAGGTTTATCATAGAGGAAGGAACATTATTCTCAGACACATAATACACAACATCCCTAATTACATTATTACAATTGATTATGGATCTTCCAGGCACACCACAAAACTGTTCCTTTGATATAATTTTTTCCATTGCAATCTTAAGTCTATTTGCCAGCAGTTTCGATACTATTTTATAATCCTGGTTTAGTAAGGAAAGTGGCCTCCAGTTCGTTAGAATATGCAAATCACCCGTTTTAGGTATCATCTTAATAATCCCATGAGATTGCGACATGCTAAGCTTCCTATGCTGTATGCTATACTGCACCACTTGTACAAAGTCTTTACCAATGACATCCCATAGATAGAAATAAAATTCCGCCGGGAACCCATCACAGCCAGGTGATTTACCTTTCTTTAAACTCTTGACCACACTCCACACTTCCTGCTTATCTACATCTTCCAATAATGACGTGTTGTCATCTTGGTTTAAAACCCGTGTACATTTTCCAAGGAAGTGCTCCCGCATACCTTGGTCCACGTTCACTTTTTTGTACAATTTCTCCAATTCACCTCGAACATAACATACAATCCCATCCGTATTTGTCATATCCGTCCCATCACCTGCTTTAATACTAGTCACAAGAGCTGTACCCTTGTTATTCTTGACTTTACTTAACAAATAAGGAGAGAGTTTTTCACCATACATCCTATCATTAATCTGGAGGCGAACATTGACTCCTTCAGTTATTTCATCCCGCAATTTGTTAATTCTGTCTTTCAAAATGGTAATTTCCTCATACTTGTCTAATCCCATATTGACCTTTGCATAAAGTTGTTTTAGTCTGTGTTGGAATAAGGTTAACAGACCATATTTCTCAGCAGCCTTTCTTTTGGACACTTTCACGAAGAAACTTTTGCATGCAACTTTACACATGTCCCACCACTCCAACATACATCTGAACTTATGTTTTTTCGCAACCAGGTGTTCCCACAATACCTGAAAATTATCAATTACATCTCTACTCTGCAACAGACTGCAATTTAGCTTCCAAGACCCTGTCCCCACTTTAACCTGATCGTCAATAACAAGCTTCACCACAACCATACAGTGATCTGAACAGCTGACCGGAACAGTACTGCAAGAACTAATTTTATCATGTAATGAGTGCATATATATTCTGTCAAGCCTAGAGCCATAATTCTGGCGAACATATGTGTATTCATATACACCTCCGTTAATGCTATTCGCATCCTTGAGACCAATACACTTCAAGAGTGTAATTAAAGCAGGAGATACACATGCATTCGTCTGAGTGCTACAATCTCTCACAGAAGTGACACAATTAAAGTCGCCACCAAAAATAATTTTACGTGTATCATTTCTGAAAAAATACAATAACTCGTTAGAGAACAATTCCTCCCTCTCTTTCTTCCTGCGGGAGCCAGAGGGAGCATACACATTAAGCAGAGGAATGATGGTGTCAAAAAAAGAAATCCTTGCATATAAAACATTACCATTATCATCCATTTCAGTATTAAGAACCTTGATGTGGGCTCGCTTAGCAACCAATATCATTGTACCACCCTTCAACAAGTTCGTTGAATTTATTAATACTTCAAAGTAATCAAGCAACACATCAAGTTTCTTAACATCTTGTACATTGTGTTCTTGCACTAAAAGTACATCCAATTTATGATATTTAAACAATGATAACAGCTGCAACTGTTTATTTCTACAATTGAGCCCATTAACGTTCAAAGTAGCACAATTAAAATTAATAGGCTTCCCGAATGTTATTTGAGAGAAACCAAAAATTACTCTTTATCCATCGTAATCTCACTTGACACTAACTTAGTGTCTTCTTTCCCTTTCCGAAATCTAAGTTTAATATTTGCACTCGCGTCACGACTCTGTTCATGTTCCACAAGATCCCACCATGCCTTATCACTGTTCTCATTACCATGATCCCCACTCACTGTTTGTACTGTGCCCTCGCTACGTGTCGGTGACTCTTCCTGGCCTTGGTCACGGTGAACTTCAACGGTAACAACCTGCTCAATTTTTTCAGAGACTTTTAATTTAGCGGCTAAGTCCTTCATACGTACCAGATCAATACTCCGAGTTAATTTTCTCCTACGTTTCTTTACATGACTGGTTACAGAACCAGCCTTCACACTACCCTTACCCTTTCTATCAGACCATACTGAAGAGGGTGGAGTTGCCCTCTTCACAGGCATTTCTACATCACTATCCTCCATGGAGTCATCCTCCACATCCAGTTGACAACCAGTTACTTTCTCCATCGTCACCTCACCAAGGTCAGCGCCGCCGTCGTCATCGCAGCTCAGCGCAGCGTCAGCGCCAATGTCATGGGCGTCCACATGTATATTGTCCAGACTTACCTCACCCTCACCAGGTTGAACGATAGCAGATAAATCGTCCTGAGCAGTGTCGTCTGCACATTCCTTTTCTGCATTACCTTTATCATCCTGATCTAAGTTACCTTCACCGGCCTCATTCGCACTGGGATTCACTCCCACAGACGTTTCACTTACAGAGTTGTGGGTTACTTCATCTACCTCACCTGGCACTGCAGTATGTACAACAGTGGGTTCATTTCCTGAGACACTGTCCTCTATTAATGGCGGAAAGTCATGTTCACGAAAAATGTTGATCCGTTCTGATGCCTCCACCTGGCAGGCAGCAGCCATGTGACCAGTACGCCCACACTTAAAACAAGTTTGCAGTTGGCCATTGTATATAAATTTAATATAATGACCTTCTACTGACATTGATGAAGGAATATTGCGATGAAGTTCCATCTTTACTGTTCTTGTTCCATTAAAACGCCCTTTCCCTGGTCCATAAGTATACTTATTGAAGCGAACATTGTCCACTTTCCCATATTGTTGCAGTATGCGTATAATAGTTCCATTCAACATTTCAAATGGCGCATCCCTCACAGAAACGTATGTAAACGTTTTGCTCAAATTAATCACTTCTACTGATCCTTTCCCATTAGGTAAACTTATAATTTCATCATCATACTTCTTGAGAAACTCTGAAAACGCTACATTGTTTTCAAATTTCAACACCACTCTGTTCCCTGGCAGTGTTTGGTAACCAAATATTTCTTCCGTCTTGATCTGTAACACATCGAAGATCGTCGTGGATACAAGGTCGGGATCAACATGACAACTAAACTTGAGCCCTATGGACTCCTTCCGCTTGAGTGGAGGTGTGTAGGAGCCCATGATAGCACTTATACCACCCCCAGCGCGACGTTATCCAGCCATCCGTTAACACGCCGGCTCCCGGCGACGACAAACACGTCCACCACACCAGACGCTAGTAGCAGAGCGAACCAAAACACGTCTGCTCACCACCACGTCCACGACGAGACTCCACTTGTAATCGTTTAAAATTGAAATGAGAATCTCATTCAGGGGTTGTTTAAAGATCATGATTCTGTACTAATTGGAAAACTTGTTCACTACGAATTGCAATG